>VDFB02182247.1:0-45603 GCA_007258455.2 Sequoia sempervirens
CCCCAAACCCCCGCAAGGGGCACTGCCATGCCCCTTGACCCCACTAGGGGCGCTGCCCCTCCACCCCATTGGGGCATTGCCCTCAAACTCCCATTGAATTCATTTGTTTTTCTAGGTATTCTCCACTATTTACCTTCAGTTTTTCAAAAACAATTTGCTATTTTTATTTTGTTTCAGACTATCAGTATCAGCGTATTCAGCATTCCACATGAGAATGCGATTTTCTATCTAACTTTCTTTCAAATCAATCAAATATAACAAGACTCAGCTTGTTTCTTCTATGTACTCATTTTATAGACTCATTGGATGCATCTTATCATTGAATTTTGCAAAAAAAAAAGCGTTTTTAATGAAGTTTAAGCAATTTTTTAAGTTGTCGAGTTTTTCCCGAGTTTTTGCCAAGTTTTTTTCGTACCGTATTTTCCGGGCTTGGCGAGTTTTTCAACTATGATATATATATATATATATATATATATATATATATATGTAATATACTACTTACGATTATCCAAAAAAAATGATGCTTACAGTAAATATTGAGTCTCATAAGAAATAATGACTCTTCATTCACTAAGATGATTAATGATACGATAGAATACCGACCATGTGATCTTGATAGACATTTAATATCTACCTTAGTGCATTTATAATATTTATATCACCTTGAAACTTATTCGATATTATCATGGAAATTTATTGATCTTTAATGCTTTTAATGTCTCTTGAGAAACACCATGAGTGCAAGATTCAGGTTTAAGTGCTTCCACCAGAAAGGGGTCATTACAGGGGTTGTGTTCATAGAAACTAGCAGTTTTGTCTGTATTGATGGTGGTTATGCTCGTGACAATGGTAGTTACATTTGTAACAATGGTGGTTCTAAAGCATCGTAGTTGCATTTATGACAGTACCAATTCTGTTTATAAAAAAAATGGTTCTAAAGCATTGCAATTGCATTTGTGACAGTAGCAATTATGTTTGTAACAGCAGAGTTCCTCTTCCCCACTACTATGAATTTGGTATCAGAAAAGTGCCCAAAGATATATGTTCTTCACTGGCCAACCCCACACCCAGACACTCACTTTTGGAAGAGAGATGGCAGGAGGGAGAATCCAATCTGTACTTACCAACCCTGTTTCCAGACTTGGTTTAACTGGTTCAACAGGCTGTCATCCCAAACTTACATTCTTCAGTCAGCAAAGGTGAAATGTGGCTTCTCCAAATGGGTGGTTTTGTCTTTCACTTCTTGATGGTTGTGGGTCATTTAGTGCATGAAATGGCACATCCAACACTTTTTAAAAGAAGAAAACTACCCAGTTGTAGCCTACAAATTTGAGAAGCTAGAAGAAATCAATTTAGTCATTTGTGATTTGAGAAAAATCAGATAACAAGGGGCTGGGAGAAGTCTAGTGGGAGTTCATTCCTGTAAACACACTCCAAATTGTGTTCTCCGTAATTGCCCAAGTTAAAAATCCTTGTGTTTATGGGATTGTGTTTGTAGTCCGCAATATATAAATAAATAAATAAATAATATTGTATTCAGCAAAAAGTAATTAATATATGTTGTAATCGGGAATTAGCCCCCAAACATTGGTTAGTTGTATTCGGTAGTTGCTGAAGGTTGGTGTCCTCAACCAACATCGGCCAACTACATATTTCATGTTTCATTTGTAGTTAGGGACCACACATATTATGTATGATGTACTTATTGCCTATCTGCTGAATGAGAATACAACATATATGTTTTGTGCATCATCTGTGTAAATAATATGTTTTATTACTGCTGTTCTATATTTTTGTTTACTCTGTATTAATCAGTCAAGTCGCTTTGCGAGTAAACAGTGTTTATTTGTTTTCTCTATTTGTTCATGTTTTCATTCCAACAACTATACACATTAAATCCAAACACAAACTGCATCCAATCTGTTGTCATTTGAAGTGTAATTCAAGTAGTACCAATAATACAATCTGTATTAAATATCCAATAACTAGAAAAATTACAAATCATATATGTATCAAAGAAGCTTAACCTTTGGCTCTTATAAAAGCAGTTGTGTTGATTTGTATTACAATAACAAGGACCAATAAAAAAAAAAATCTTATGAATCAAAGATTTCTGCAAGGAAGTGGAATCAAGAAGCGCAGAAAATATCTAGAGAAAGTGAAGAAAGCCTTGCCAAAAGAGTTGACATGTGGGAATCAAGCTTCAAGTATATGATGAAGTTCCACAATGGTGTTGATAAAATTGATTTAATAAATAATCAGATAATATTATTAAAGACGAGCCTTGCTCTTATAGACTTTACAAACCCTACAAATTAGGGAGATGATTTAGTTAACTGAAAGAGTTAACTAAGCGTAACTAAAAGCAAACTAAACCTAAACAGAAAGAGTTAACTAAAGCAAACGAAAACTTAGTCTAAGTTAACTACAAGTTAACTTATGACTAACTAAAGATTAAATAAGCCTAAGATGACCATTAATATTACATTTAATATTTAATACCCTCCCTTAATGGTCATTGCACAAACAAAAAAAACCTAAGTCTACCCATATTGTGCTGGTCATCAAAATGCAAAGTGTGTACACTCCTTTTGGTCAGTTTGCTCCACTACATAAGCACTTTGCTAAGATGCTTCCTGGTTGGACTTCTCATCAGCCAACCACTTTCTGAAATACCTCTGTATATGACCAATCTTCCCACAGTAATGGCAAGTAAAAGACTTCTTGGAGCCCTCCTTCGAATAGCCTCGTCCTTTGTGTTGAGTCAACTTGCCTTTGCCAACATCTTTGGCAATAAATACTTGTTCAACACTTAGAGACTCACTGTTGCTCCCAAACTGCTTCTTCCACCGATCCTACTGCAAAAGCTTGTAGCACATCTCATCAAACTTCAAGAAAACATTGGTGGATGTAATGTTGAGCATTTCGATGCAGTGCTCGTAGGAACGTGGCAAACTTTTCAAAGTGATCACCATCATATCCTCCTCTTCTACCTTACGACCAATGGCCTCCAACTGATCGCAAATATTTCTTACTTTCATCAAGTGCTCCTACAAAGATACTTGGTCATCCATCATAATAGAAAGGAGCATATTCTTTAGAAAGAAAGCCCTTCCCTTGTCTGAGGTCTCTTGAAGATCTTTCAAATGCTTCTAGATCTCTGCAACAAATTTACCAAATGGTATTTCTGGTAACATCTCATCGGCAATAGATAATTTAAGAAGCATGACTGCCTCCCTATACTTCCATCATACTTGTCCTGATCCTTCCCAGTAGCAGTGGGATTATGTAATGTCCCCTTCCTAGGTAGTTCAGGTGTTTGAGGGGTTAGCCTATCATTCAGACCCTCGTAGGCTGACAGATGTGTTTAGAAGGTTGCTTTTGGCAGTTATCCTGAGTTTTGGGACATTACTCCATTAGTTGATTCAGGTTTGGGCCTTTGCAGAGTCTTACAGAGTGATATTCAGGCACTTACTATTTATAGTAAGTCAGGCCGACAAGGGTCACTATTTCTGGCAAGGCACCTAGCTCAGCTGGTCATCTCAGTTTCGACCCAGTTTGACAGCTTGAAGAGCAAATGAGAAATAATGGAGCATTTAATAATAATTAAATGATTATTATTATGACTTTATATTATGAAGTCACTTTAAGTGAAATATTAAAGTTATTAATTATTTAAATGGCTTATTATAAAATATTTTAATGACTTTATAATAAAAGAGGCGAAATGATTATTAAATGAGTATTTATTACTCATTAAAGTGGACGCTATTTATTGATTAATGTGCCTAAGTTCAAAAAGGGCGAATTTTATATTATTAAATGCATTTAAATTGCTTTTTTGACGGGGTCGAACTTGTGAGAGAGATTATATATTTTCTCAAGACAGAATAGAACTCATTATGATATGATTATTCAAATTTTGTCTTCTCTCTGAGAACATTTGGAGTTGGAGAAACAAAGGCTTCTGCAATCACGTTTTGGAGAACGTCAACTCTTCAGAATTAGGCATACTTGGGCTATGAAAGATTCATCTGAACATTGTCATTACAGAGCTTATTGGTGAAGATTTAGACTGGGGTTTGGATCGATTTTCTTCTAGAAGGGAATCCTTTTCATTGGCCGTTATTTATCTAGCATCTGGCACACATTCCAAGGCCGTACGGATTTCATTTATTGCTAGCTCAGGCCGTACTTTTTACAACAGCAAGGTCGTACTTCTCATCACAAGCAAAACACCACCTTTTTTGCATTCTAACTTCTCCAGTGTGGGCGCCTAGGTCCCCTGAGGCATCTGTGATCATCATCTGGTGGGAGAAGATTATATTTTGGATTGGCCGTACATTTTTGTCATCATTTCAGGCGACTGCAATAAGTCAGGTTTTCAAATATTTATTATTGCCTTTTTACTTGCATGTCTAAGATTCGTCATTGTAATCCTTCAAAATAATAATAAATCCATTTGCTATCAATTTAGAAGTCATTTTGCTTCAATAATCGTATTTTTGCATTTTCTATATATTTTAGAATCATTTCATTCAAAAATTGCAATAAACCTTATTGCACAAAATACACAAATATACTACAAAAACATCAAAACACAAAAAATTTGCATTCGTCATCAACAGTCGGGGTTGAGAGACACCTGGTCTCCTACAGTGGTATTAGAGCACAGTTTTCCTGCCATCCTGTGCTTTTTCAAATAAACTTGTGCTTTTTCGATGCTTTTTCATGAGTAGAGACATTATATTCTACAGCAAGGGTAGAGGAACAGGCAGAGTAGAGGATTGGATAGGTCCACCTATTCCAGAAGGTGAGACAGTATCAGGGGTTCAGGGTATACACAGATCCAGTTCAAGCAACAATGAGAACAGTATTACCACACTCATGGCAGATCGGGAGATTCCGACAGAGTCCCGTAGGGATCCAGGGAAAGAACCTGCCGAGGGTGAGATGTCTGAGACTAAGTTCAGACGGAGACATGATAACATGATGGACATGATGTCTCAGTTGATGGGTACAATGAGGCAATATGTTTCGCCTCAACAACATTACATACATATAGGTCAGGCTAGCAGGACTGCAAGCATAGACCAGCCACAGGTGTCAGTACAGCAGCAGTCGTCACCTATCTTTCATGAGCGTAGGCCTGGACAACCTACCTTTATTACTAGGGAGGCACCTCCGACTCCGGAGGTAGAGCAGCAGGGTCACCAGCCAGAGTTTCAGCCACAGCATGGTACATCAGTGGCCGACATGACCAAATTCTTTGGAGAGTACTCGACATTGTCTCCTGAGATCAGGTAGTCATCGTTTCATGAGTTCATGGATGTCCATAGACCCAGGGGTGGAGGTAGATTTGAGCGCAGAGCTCCTCAGTACCAACCACCACCACAGGTGAATCGGGATCTCCAGCATGCAATGAGCAAGATTATCTTGCCTTATTTTGATGGCTCAAATAAGAGTTCAATGAGGTCTTGGGTACAGAGGTTAGACAATTACCTATCTTTGAGACCTATGCAGGAGGGCAAGGACATTAAATTTTCCACGCTCCATCTTGATAGATTAGCACACGACTGGTGGCGTCACGACATGTACACTTTGGGTCATCATACAGTTACTACTTACCAGGAGTTCACGAATAGGCTCATAGAATGCTTTGATAAGAAGGATTCAAAACTTTACTTTAGAGAGCTAGCTCAACTCAAGCGGACAGGTAGTTCGAATGCCTACATTGGTGAATTCCAGAGGGTTGCAGTCATGGTGACAGGTATTTCAGAGAGAAGACTTGTCATTCTATTTATCGAGGGATTATATGAGCCGATGAGAGGTTGGGTCAAGGCATTTGATCCTCCTACTCTTCAGGAGGCAATGAGGAAGGCACGCAGTATGGCGCTTGCAGCACCTCGCAGAAGTTCTCTTCAGGCTCATCATCCTATTTGAGGCCTAACAGATCATTTGATAAGAATAGAGCATTTGACAAGAAGAAGGATCCACCTAATCCACAAAGAAGGAATGCACCACCTTTTGACAGGGAGACATTGAATGATTTACAAAAGAAAAAGTTATGTTTTGGTGCAAGGCACCTTACGATGAAAAGCATGTTTGCCCTCTTCGTCCTAAAGCAAAAAGTGACCAGATGGAATGGTTTTATGAGGGAGAAGAGCAATCTGATCTGTCAGACCAGCAAGCTGATTCAGAGCATTCAAATGATGAAAGGTCAGAAAATGATAGTGAGAATGAGGGAGGAAAAAAGTTACAGGAGGCACACTTGACTAGTCTTCAGAGAGATGGATCTTTTAGGCTACGTGGGCTCCTAGCAGGTCAGAAAGTGATTACTCTACTTGACACTAGTGCCACTCATAACTTTATAGATGCACGGTTGGTAGAGAGACGAGGCATACAGAATGAGGAGTTTGAGGGTATTCGAGTCAAGGTGACTGATGGGTACACCCTCAAATGTGATAGGAGAATATCAGATCTTCCGATGCTGCTTAACAACTATGAATTCAAAGCTAAATTCTACGTTGTGAATATGGGGGATACTGATGTAGTACTTGGGATGGCATGGCTTCATGATTTGGGTGAGTTCACACTCAATCTTCAAGACATGGAGATGAAGTTCAAGGTAAACGGGAAACCACATGTCATAAAAGCCATCAGAGAAAGTAATTTGAAAGTGGTATCTTTTAGATGGATGGAGAGGCTCATTCGTCATGATATGGTGGATTGGGCTGCAGAGTGTATGTTGTTAGCAGCACAACAGGGGCATCAGAAGGTTGAGTACCATCTTGACATTTAGGAACTGAGGACTAAATACTCTAAAGTGTTTAGTGAAATTCCACCTGGCAGACCTCCAAACAGGGGCATTGAACACATTATCAAGTTGGACGAGGGCGCAAAGCAATATTCACACCATACAGACATCTGAAACGCCTCAAGGATGAGATAGAGAAAACAATCAGTGAGTTGCTGGCTATGGGGCATATCAAACCTAGCAAGTCACCTTTTGCTTCATCGGTAGTATTGGTGAAGAAAAAGGATGGGTCACTCCGAATGTGTATAAATTACCGCTAGCTTAATAAGAAAAAATTCAAAAATAGGTACCCTATACCCTGCATCGATAAGTTGATTGATGAGTTGCACGGTGCTATCTTCTTCACAAAGATTGACTTGAGGTCCGGGTACCATTAGATTCAGATGAGGAAGCAGGACATAGAGAAAACCGCTTTCAAGTGCCATTGCGGTCACTTCGAGTTCTTGGCTATGCCTTTCGGTCTAACCAACGCCCGTAATACCTTTCAGGCACAATGAATAGAGTTTTCAGTTCTCAGCTACAGAGATATGTGTCGGTCTTCTTCGATGACATTCTGGTGTACAGTAGGTCATGGGAGGTGCATTTAGCTCACTTGGATACAGTTCTGGGTATTTTGGCTGAGGAGTCCTTGTATGCCAAGGAATCCAAGTGTGAGCTAGGCATGGCTGAGCTGTTGTATCTTGGGCACATCATCAGTGCCAAGGGAGTCAGTATGGACCCAGAGAAGGTCCGAGCTATAGTAGAGTGGCCAGTACCAGAGAACCTTACCCAACTCAAAGGATTCATTGGGTTGTGTGCTTTTTTCAGATGATTTTTTAGTGAGTTCTCTCGACATGCCGCACCCCTTACTGATCTGACAAAGAAAGGGGCATTTGCTTGGTCACGGCAGGCTCAAGAGTGTTTTGATAGATTCAAGGTGATTATGACTTCATATCCAGTTTTAGCATTGCCAGACTTTACGAAGTCTTTTGATTTGTATTGTGATGCCTTAGGAAAGGGCATTCGTGCCGTATTGATGCAGGAGAGACACCCTATTGCTTTTGAGAGTAGGAAGCTTAGGGGTCCTCAGAGAATTTATAGCATTTATGACAAGGAGATGTTAGCCATTATGCACGCTTTGGCTAAGTTCAGGCAATATCTGGTGGGCAGTAAATTCAATGTGCATACAGATCATAATAGCCTGAAACACTTCCTTGGACAGCAAGACTTAAATGAAAGGCAACAAAAGTAGGTCAGTAAATTGCAATCGTATGATTTTGATATGACCTTCATTAAGGGGAAGCAGAATGTTGTAGCTGACGCCTTGTCTCGCAAACCCCAATTGAATGCTATGGCACAGATCTCTGAGGATTGGAGGCACAGGATTATTGCAGAGTATGCTAAGAACCAATGGGCTTCTAGCATTGTTGACAGGACAGAGTAGGATACTAGATACACCATTGTGAATGACTTGATCATTTACAAGGGGCAGATTTTTCTGGTTCCTGATTCAGAGTTGAAGGATACAGTTTTGAAAGCCTTTCATGATCTTCCTATGGCGGGCCATCCCGGTTATTTCAAAACATATAAGTTGGTACGGGAACAGTTTACTTGGAAAGGGCTAAATATTGATGTTCTTCAGTATGTACGAGAGTGTTCTGTTTGCCAACAGAACAAACAGGAACACACATATCCTGCTGGATTGCTTCAGCCACTTCCAATACCTGATAGGAAGTGGGAATGTTTATCAATGGATTTCATCACGGCCTTGCCGAAAGCCCAAGGAAAAGATTGCATTTACGTGGTTGTTGATCGGCTGACAAAATATGCACACTTCTTTCCAATCACCACTACATTCACAACATCGCAAACTACAGAGCTCTTCTTCAGAGAGGTATTCCGGTTATATAGTTTGCCTCGGACGATAGTCAGCAATAGAGATAGTCGGTTCATGAGCAAATTTTGGCAGGAGTTGTTCAGGCTTTGTGGAACCAAACTGACACCTAGTACCAACTACCATCCACAGACAGATGGGCAGACGGAGATTGTCAATAAGTGGGTGGAAGGATATATGCGTAATTATATAGCTGGACATCAGAGAGCTTGGGTGAGGTGCATATACCTCTGTGAGTATTGTTATAACTCTACTCACCACATGACTGTACAAATGATGCCCTTCATGGCATTATATGGGTATGAGGCGCTCAACCTTATGGATTTGGTGCTAAGTGACAACAGAGTGCCCAGTGCAAGTGAAATGTTGCAGGATCAGCAGGATATTATAAGGTCTCTCCGAGACAACATTCAGAGGACACAGAATCAGCAGAAGCAGTATGTTGATCAAAAAAGGGTTGAGCGTTCCTTTGTTGTGGGTGACATGGTGTATCTCATGTTATAGCCTTACCATCAGTCCACTCTGCGGAAGAGTGGTGCAGAGAAGTTGAAACCTCGTTACTATGGTCCATTCAGAGTTATCAGGTGAGTGGGCGAGGTTGCATATGAGTTGGATTTACCGGCAGATAACAGGGTTCACAATGTGTTTCATGTTTCTCGCCTGAAGAAGGCATTGGATTAGCATGTGATTCCCTCTCCAGTATTGTCACCCCTTAATGACGAGGGGAAATTGATACTAGTGCCTGAGGCCATCCTCAATGTTAGAGAGAGACACCTTCGAAGGCGAGTCATCGGAGAGTTTTTGATAAAATGGAGAGACTTGCTGATTGAGGATGCTAGATGGGAGTCAGAGGAGATTTTACAGCATCCGGAGCTAAGATTGCTTGAGGACAATCAATTTCAGGGAGGGCGGACTGTAATGTCCCCTTCCTAGACAGTTTAGGTGTTTGAGGGGTTAGCCTATCATTCAGACCCTCGTAGGCTAACAGATGTGTTTAGAGGGTTGCTTTTGGTAGTTATCCTGAGTTTTGCGACATTACTCCATCAGTCGATTCAGGTTTGGGCCTTTGCAGAGTCTTACAGAGTGATATTCAAGCACTTGCTATTTATAGTAAGTCAGGCTGACAAGGGTTACTATTTCTGGCAGGGCACCTGGCTCAACTGCTCATCTCAGTTTCGACCCAGTTTGACAGTTTGATGAGCAAATGATTAATGTCCCTAAGTTCAAAAACGGCAAATTTTATATTATTAAATGCATTTAAATTGTTTTTTTGAGGGGGTCGAATTTGTGAGAGAGATTATATATTTTCTCAAGACAGAATAGAACTCATTATGATATGATTATTCAAATTTTGTCATTTCTCTCTGAGAACATTTGGAGTTGGAGAAACAAAGGTTTCTGCAATCAGGTTTTGGAGAACGTCAACTCTTCAGAATCAGGCATACTGAGGCTGTGAAAGATTCAGCTGAAGATTGTTACTTGAGTGGCTTCACACAGAAGTCATTACAGAGCTTATTGGTGAAGATTTAGACTGGGGTTTGAATCAATTTTCTTCCAAAAGGGAATCCTTTTCATTGGCCGTTATTTATCTAGCATCTGGCACACATTCCAAGGCCATACGTGTAATGAACCGGATCAATTTTTTTTTGATTTTTCACAAATGATTACAATGCAACATGCACCCGTTAAGGTTAGCATAAACCAAAACGATGCGGAAAGCAACTCTAACCAGAATGTACACCAGGATCCCGATGAGGGCAAGGTGTGAGCATTGGTCAGAGGATCTCAAAGGAAATTGCTGAATAAGAACTCTAACCACGAGATGCGCCGGTGAACGATGAGCATTCGGTCAGAGGATCCCTATCTAATGCAATACTGAAAATGTAGCTCAACACCAAGTATGTGCTACTCAATCCGTGATGGATAAGAGGCGACCATATGGCGGAGACTTAGGAAATTACAAAGCAAACTAAGTAAATAGGCGGCAAGCCAGCCTCTTCCACTTATTCAGTGGGCAGATACAAACATTGAATTTGCAATAATATTAAAGTTGCTGACAGTACTACTGTTCAGCTTACAATATGTAGAGTATGCCTGCAATATCAGTGATTTAGAAGTCTTTAATCCAAGCAATGTTAATTGAGTCTTCCACAATGATTCCCAGTACTTTCTAACACCATCACTGCTCTAAAACCCATCCAAATTACAGACTGTTATGACTGTAACCAGGTCTGAAACTAACAATCAGCAACATAGAAAACCCATTGAAATGAACATAGCTCACCCAATACTCAACCAAATGATTCCAAACGAGATGCAAAAGCTCCCTATAACCAGTGCGCCCAAGTAAGACACAAGAAACAGACCCAAACTGCAGTATTTTATTTTCTCACGAATTCCAATGCAAGTACAAAAGTACGGCCCAAGAGAAAGGGCGATTTTCTTCTATAAAATTCAACACTTGTTTAAAAATTCTGAAACCTTGCAAAACATGGCGCCTTGACTAGACAAATGACAATATGAAACACCCAGAATGCAATCTTTTTGTATTTTTGAATTATGAGCAAAACATGCCTACAACAATGCATCATCAGCAACTCTAAACATGACAAAATGCTTGAACAAGATCACCAAATGCAATAGAACTCAACTACAATGCATAACTACCAATTACCAGCTAACCTCTCAACTAGTTGTTATCTTTCAAGCAAGAAGAAGAGCCAATGCTAGGAGGTGTGCTTTCCTCGAAGCGAGTGCCTGAATACAATCCAACAGCATAACGGTGCAGTAGACAAAAGATACCAAATGAAGAGCTGAGGCCTGATTATATAGACGAGAGAGAAACATCTAGAAGCTTCCAGAGGGCGCCCTAACCCTAATTTCAAATTCACCTTTTCCCTCCAAAAGATGGCGTCCATTTTCATCAATAAAACATTTCACTTTTTTACAATAAAACAATCTTCTCAAAAGGGCGTCCCAAATCACTTGTCTCAATATTTGACATCTAAAAATTATAATTTATCTCCTTATGACGCCATGACCCTCAAAGTCCCCCTTTTTAAAAACAACTTAAAGTTGCACTGCTAGGCAAGGGGTATAATATTAAAATAATAATATTATAATGAAAATACTTATCTCTCCAAGAAAAATCAAGAAAGAAGCGAAGTGCCGTGAAACAATGAAAGTGATCCAGAACCCAAGCGTCCTTTGCCAAAAATAGAATTTTCAAAATAGTAAATTCCTTGAAGTTCAGTGCTGGCCAAGACACACCCAGCGAGCTCTCGAAAACCGGAAAGATCATGTCGAAGCCAAACTCCAAGCAACAAACTCCTCAAAACTAGGAAACCCTAATTTCACCATCCGCACACCTACGGGTCTCCGAAATAGGCCAACGGTCAACAGAAACGATCACTGCTAAGAAGGGGACATTACAATACGGATTTCTTTATTGCTTGGTTCAGCCATACTTTCTCGAGAAGGTCGTGACTTCTCATCACAAGCAAAACGCCTTGCCTTTTTGCATTTTGACTTCTCCATGTGGGTGCCTAGGTCCACTAAGGCATCTGTGATCATCATCTGGTGTGAGAAGATTATATTTTGGATTGGTGTACATTTTTGTCATCATTTCAGGTGGCTGCAATAACTCAGGTTTTCAAATATTTATTATTTCCTTTTTACTTGCATGTCTAAGATTCATTATTGTAATCCTTCAGAATAATTATAACTCCATTTCCTATCAATTTAGAAGTCATTTTGCTTCAGTAATCGTATTTTTGCATTTTCTATATATTTTAGACTCATTTCATTCAAAAATCGCAATAAACCTTATTGCACAAAATACACAAAAAAACTACAAAAAAATCAAAACACAAAAAATTTGCATTCGTCATCAGCAGTTGAGGTTGAGAGACACCGGTCTCCCTACAGATTAACTTTTGTACCAAGAACAAGCTCATCCAGACAGGTACTCAAAGATGGTAAGCATCCTCTGCTTCCACGTGTTGTAATTCTTTCCGTTGAACCTATGTTAACTTTCCAACATAATATTGGCCAAATACGCAATCCCTCCCATTTTACAAAGCACGAAAAATGAGGTAACTTTTGTGATCAGCTGGCAAAACACTGGACAATCAAATGGCACAACTCCGATTTTTCCAAAATCATCTAAAAAAGATGCTTGAAAACTCAAAAAAAAATTATAGAAAAATATTTCCAAAACTCATAAATTTTTGAAGAAAAAATTTTCAAAAACTTTTTGCAAATTTTTATTTTTCCAAAAAAATGTCAAAACTAGCTTCCAAATTTTATTTTTTTTCAAACAGTCATGAAAATTTTAGAAATTCTCCTCAGTTGCACACCAGCAGCACCCCTAGCAGGCTCATGAGTAGCAGATAAATCACACGATTCTCAAAAAATCTCGTCAAAAATATGTTGGAAAAACTATGCTGCAACAAGGACCCCACGATTCTCAACAGGGAACAATTTTTAAGGAAATGGCGCTCCAGAAAACAAGAAACCCACGAACCAGAAAAACCCTTCACACATTTATGATCCCATCGGCTCAAAAAAGACTCCCGTCACGAGCTAAAAAACATAGAGCCACGCAAAGAAGGGTAGAGAGAAAATACTAGTTGTGCGGGCTAAAAACACAGAGCCACGCAAACAAAAAATCGTGCCCAGAATGCAACAGTAAAATGTCAGAAAACCGCGCCTAAAAGGAAATCGAAATCGTGTCCTGAGAAACAAGAAAGAACGCGCTAGAAAATGACAAAATCGCGGCTAGGAAATAGTTAAAAAACGCGCCAGAAAGAGCACACAAACACAGGAAAAAAAACCCTAAAATCCCGCGAAAATCCATCAAAAATGAAGTCGTGCCAAATGCCCACAAACTTCGACGCGATTTTCTTCTAATCCGCGCCCAAAAAACACAATCACTTAGATGCGATTTAGAAGAGAAACCCTCACACAATGCCTAGAACAAACCAAAAAAAAAAAAAACCACGGGATTTTTTCACAAAAAACCCTCTAAAAATGCTTCAAAAAGCCCTCGAAAAAACACTGCAATAGAAAAACATGATTTTTTTTGCTTGAAAAAAATGACGCAATTTGCTCTTGAGAAACCCTCTATTTTCTCAAAGTAAAACGCGAAAATCAAGTGCTGGAAAAAAATAAATTTCTAACCAGGTTCTGGAACCAGTGCTCTAATACCATGTTGATAAAAGTGATTTAATAAATAATCAAATAATATTATTAAAGAAGAGCCTTGCTCTTATAGACTTTACAAACCAGTCAAATTAGGGAGATGATTTAGTTAACTGAAAGAGTTAACTAAGCGTAACTAAAAGAAAACTAAAACTAAACAGAAAGAGTTAACTAAACGTTAACTAAAGCAAACGAAAGCTTAGTCTAAGTTAACTACAAGTTAACCTACGACTAACTGAAGACTAAATAAGCCTAAGATGACCATTAATATTACATTTAATATTTAATAAATGGCATCACCAAGTAAAAAGAGCTCATGGCAAAGAACCAAGCATCAATAGACATGGCAGTTCATTACTATAATGCCCCTTTTCTTTGGGTTCCCTTGCACTATAGTTGGCACTGACCTTCTCTGTGTGTGTCAGCCTTATTAGATGGGTTATTTGATGTTACCAGTGAGTCCAGATGATCTAAGGGATTCATATGGCATTTTTTGAAGTTATTTCCAACTTCTGGTGTGTTCTCCAAGATTCTTGGAGAAAGCACCTATTTATAGTAAGTCACTCGATCGGGTCCAATTTTCATTATTCATCATCGGTATCACTCCAGTACAGTCGGATTTTGAGTCTGATACTTTTCAACAATTTGTGCAACTCGGATGTATTAATGAGCTATAATTTAATTATTTTTACTAAGGTTTCTAATTTTATTAAAATAATTTAATGAGCACCTTAGTATAATAGCTCGTCAGAAAGAAGATGAAAATTTTTAAATGTTTGATGTTGATAAAGTGACTTTATGCACCGGGAATGTTTAAAAAAAAAAAAATCACTTTTTGGAGTAATAAAGTTTATTTAATTTATAAAGTGATTTTATATTATATTCTCGGAAAAGTTTCTAAAAAGGTTATAAAAGGGAGTTTTGTGAGCTCATTTGAATTATTCAAGATTTTGTTATTTTCTTTTTTGGAGATTTGTGCCTATGGCCAGATATCTCACCGGAGAGACGAAAACCTCGAAGATTTCGAGACAGAGAAAAACCCGAAAGGCAATGCGATTCCATCCAAGGATCGACAATGTGTCGAAGACTTTGCAAATAGGAATGAAAACTCTCATTTCAGATTTAGAGGGGGATCCAAGTAGGGTTCGTATTTGTATTAAAAGAGTTTGCAGATGGAATCATTCAACTTCTGTGTTACACGAGGACGCATCCCCTGTCCCAAAATGCACTGTCCCCATCCCTAGTCATCCCTGGTACAGGGGGACACAAAGGGGACGTCCCTTACCGTTTCTAAAACAAGCCAGAGAGCAGGAAATGGCAGGAAACGTCCCTGCTCGTTTGGGGACAGCTCCCCATTCTCGATACGACTAGGGGACATAGGAAACGTCCCTTGTCGTCACGGAGATGGCTAGCCGTCCCCTACGGACAAGGAACTTCCAGGATTAAAAAAAACATTAAAAACTCTTCTTTTTTAATTTCTTTTTGCTATTTGAACTTTGAGACTTCTGGATACATGTTTGAGACATTTGGATATTGATAGACCATGGTTTTATTGATGTTTGAGACTGCTGTTATAAATTTATAAGTTTAACAGAGAAAACATCTTACAAAAATGGTAACTTGCAATCTTCTCTAGATTAAATAACTTGCACACCTTGTTGTTTCATGATATACCCAATGAGGGAAAAGTTGTGATTCTTGTCACCTTGTTTCTACGGTATTTCTTTGGAATGTGAAAGCACTTTGAAGTGTTTCATTGTTTGCTTAATGTTCCTCCATGTTTCATCAGCTGCCATATCTTTGCTTCCTTTGGAGGAGTTAAAATGTTAAAAGTTTTTAAAACATTATATTCATTAAAGCTCTCCGACTCTGCAATGTTTCTCTACTGCAGTTTATATGTCAACATGTATAATCTACACATACCATATGTACAACAATATTTTTTAAACTCATATGATGTGAGTCTGCTTCCATTTTCTGATCTCTAAACTTAATTTTCTACCCACATTGCTTATCAAGAACCAACCAGCTCTGAAATCCATGAACGTGAAATATTCCAAGCCAATTTTTTAATTTTTTGAATGCAATTACAAACAACATGCACCCGTTAAGGTTAGATGAAAACCCAAACGATGGGGAATGAACTCTAACCAAGAATGTACACCAGGATCCCGGATTGGGCAAGGTGTGAGCATATGGTCAGAAGATCTTATGCATTTCTGAACAAGCAACTCTAAACAAGAATGTGTCCAAGGTGGACGATCATATGGTCAGAGGATCCCTACCAACTAATATTGCTGAAAGTAAAACTCGACGCCAAGCATGTGCTTTCCAACCCAGAATGAGAATGGAGCTACCATATGGCGGAGATGCTACAACTACAATGCAATTCAAATGAAATTAGGCGGCAAGCCAGCCTCTTCCACTTATTCAATGGGTATTACAAAAACATGAAGAAAGCTATTAAGAAATGCTGACAGTACTACTGTTCAACTTACAAAGTAATAGGAAGTGCCTGCAAGAACAATGATTAGAAGCTCTTCAATTGTTGCAATAGTAAACGTGACCTCCACAAGGCTTGATATGACTCCCTAACACCAACCTCTCAACTACAATGCAATTCAAATGAAATTAGGCGGCAAGCCAGCCTCTTCCACTTATTCAATGGGTATTACAAAAACATGAAGAAAGATATTAAGAAATGTTGATAGTACTACTGTTCAACTTACAAAGTAATAGGAAGTGCCTGCAAGAACAATGATTAGAAGCTCTTCAATTGTTGCAATAGTAAACGTGACCTCCACAAGGCTTGATATGACTCCCTAACACCAACCTCTCACCAAAATGCAATTTACTCAAATCTAATATGACAGACCAGCAGCTTGAATGACAGAACCAGCACTCTAATAACTCACTAAAATGCACTTTTCTCACTCCAAACTTACTCTAATGATACGACATCAAATGCATAACACCCTAAAGAAGATGGCGACCAAGTTAGAACACTAAAAACACACCCATTAACCCTTAACCAGTTCTTGCACAATTCCCAAGGAGACCCAAATGGTACGGCCCTCTAAGAAGGGCGATTTTCTTCTTAAAATTCAAAGCTTTGTCTAAAAAATCTGAAACTTGTCAAAATGGGGCGCCCTTGCCAAGGAAACACAATGAGACAATACCCATAACCAGCATATTTTTATTTTTAAATATATGAGTGAAAACTACAATTCTGCTATGATATCAGCAACTCCAGAAAATGATATGAAATGCAATAAATTGAACTACAAAGGCAAAGCTCAAGCTACAATGCAAACCTCACTACAAAATCTCTCACCAACAAGCAAACTTCTCCACTAGATGCTATCTCTCAAGCACGAAGTCGAGCCAAGGCTAGGAGGCATTCATTCCTCGAAGCAATTTCAGCACCATTTCAGCAACATAACAATATTCAGACATAAGATGATCAAATGAAGAGAAGAGGCCACCTTATAAAGGCACAGCAAGGAATCTCTAGAAGCTTCTAGAAGAGAAGCCCTAAATTCAAATTTGAAATAAACCATTTCCCTCCAAGAGATGGCGTCCACTTTTCAAAGCTTCACTTTGACT
This sequence comes from Sequoia sempervirens, assembly GCA_007258455.2. Classification (NCBI taxonomy): domain Eukaryota; kingdom Viridiplantae; phylum Streptophyta; class Pinopsida; order Cupressales; family Cupressaceae; genus Sequoia; species Sequoia sempervirens. The sequence goes on from VDFB02182247.1 coordinate 17,499, forward strand.
TTTATTTTTAATTCAATCCTCCAAGAAATAGGCATCCAACATAAGCTTCAATTTTTGACTTTAATAAAATATAAAATCCCCTCCATGAAGCGCCCACCCTTGAAGACCACTTTTTAAAACAACATTAAGTTAAGACTAGGCCAAGGGGATAATATAACATTTAAATATAACATTATTGAAGTTAATTGAACTTATCTCCCCAACTGCATCCCAAGGCCAAAATTGAATAATCCAACTGAACTGACAGCTGAGGGAAGCCCACTGAACTGGAACCAATCTGTCTACTGCCAAAAATAGAATTTACTAAAAATAGTAAATTCCAGAAAGTGCTCAGAACACAAAGCAAGTCACACCACTGCGAAGCTCTCTAAAAACCCAAAAAGAATCTGCAATTCAATCACCAAATCTCGAGCAATAGCAACCTCCAAAACATGAAACCCTAATTGCACCTTCCGAGTAGCCTACGGGTCTCCGGAATAGGCCAACGGTCAACTGAAAAGATCATGCTCGAGAAGGGGACATTACAGAACGTCAGCAAAACTTGTTACTTGATATAATAATCATTTAATGCCAGAGATTACCTTGATTCTGCAATATGCAGAGAACCTACATTGGTCCTAAAGTGTTGTAATGAATTAATTTTAAAATATTTGTGTGCTACTAAGTTGGTTCCTTTAGAAGACTCTCTATGCTATTGTTCAAGAATAAATACAAAGGTATTCTATGCACAATCTGATATTTATGCAAGAATTGAAAGCTATGATGTGAGAGGCAAGTCTTGTTGGTAAGCTTGCTATTCAATTGCTGGCTTTGTTGCTGATCTGTAGAAACCTCCTCCTCGTCTCTCTCCTTTTGTAAGAACACAAACTTTTAACTCATTTTTGACAAGACATCTGTCTTTTAAAATAATGCTTTAATGACATTTATTATGTTGTTATACTACTGCTCTCGTGATTTATTTACATATCGATACTGTTGTTATCAATTATTGACATATCTCTCTCTCTTTCCCTCAATTATTGACATAGCCGTCCCCTACTGTCCCCTAAAAATGGCCCCCTAGGAAACGTCCTAGAAACGCATCCCCTGCCATCCCCCCATCCCCGTCCCCGAAACGTCGTGGAACATAGTTCAACTTTCACGTAGGAGTTGTTGGAAAAATGTTGTCATTGATGTCAAAGGTGTCTTGATGTCTATAGCAGCCCAAAATAAAATTAAATATTAATGAGTGCTGAAAAAAATTAAATAAAAACAAAATTAAGTGTTTTTCATTTATGAGGTCGACCCCCCTTGGAGCCGCCCCAAAGTTGGGGATTTGTAAAACTCAAAATAAATTAATTTTAATTTTTAAAGTGGGCCAACCCCTGCTAGGAAGGTGTCCCCAGATTTTGGGAGGCAAATAAAATAAATAAATTATTTTTTTTGGTGTGGGCCAACCCTCTTGAAGAGTCACCCCTCTTGGGTGAAGAGGTATGTTAGACAAGTATAAATAGGAGGTGGTGAGAGGGTTAAATGCAATCAATTTTTTCAAGAAATATCTTTGTATGAAGACTAGCTCCGCACACAACTGGATGTCGAGGTTACACGCAGGCAGCAAATTGAGCTATAGCTACCCTAGGAGACTGCCAAGAGGCAGCAGTTAGAGGCACAGGCACAGGCACTAGGTGATGTTATCCCATTGGCCTGATATACACAGGAGATCCAGTCGGTTCAGAGTGAGGCCACATATTACCAAACACTATATCACATGTCCATGCCAGCTAACCAAAGACAACCCAATTATTCACACAGGAGCACCATGGGCCCGAGCAGGTCAGAGGGTGGTCCATCAGTTGGTAGGCCTTTACCAAGTGGTTCATAGCATCACAGGCTACTACCATGCCAGCCCACTTCTGGTCGAGATGACTAGGGTAGCTCAGGATAGATTTTGATGTACATAGATATTTTTTGTATCCATATACTAATGTAGACCTAATTATGATGTATATTCATTTATTGGTTGTGGATAGCCTCATGTATATATTTGACGTATATCACGCTTTGATATGTATCATAACATTCATTTTCTGATATATATATATATGAGATGATCGATGATGTGGCATTTATATCCAATGTTATCTTATTGCATGTTCTATGATCCTATGTGATGTATGTTATATTGTGATTATGGATGCATTATGGATGTATGGATGAATGCAGATGTATCATGAGATGTTATTATATGTTTCTATGATGGATGATGGTCATTTCCTTTATTATGCTTATGATATGATAGCATGTGTCTAATGATTTGTGAATGCAAGATGGATGAAATGTAATGCCATTGATGGTATGGATGATTTCTTTTTGTATTTTTCATATGATAAGTGATGATTATTCAGGATGTATGCTATAAGATGCATGCTTACGATTTGTGAATGCAGGATGGATGCATATATATATATATATATATATATATATATATATATATATATATATATATATATATTATTTTTGTTGTATGTCATGATACCTGGATAGAAATGTTGGCATGGATAGAAGTAGAAGAATGAGATGGACAGAATAGATCAGCATTGTTAGTGAGATTGACCAAGATACCAACAAACGTATGATTATTTGAGGTTTTATTGGATATGTGATGAAGTAGGATAGATGATATTGCTTTTGCTTTTAGATTAGGCTTAATTTCATCATACCAATCCCTATTTTTGATATAGCAAATAGACACGATGCACCAAGGTATGAAGAAGCAGGGTGACGACATATCTAATGCATGGAATTTAACTCTGCAAATAGATAGGAGCATTCTTCTTCATACTTGACATACAGAAACCTTGTTTGACTATGTGAAAAAATAAAGCCTTCGAAGTACGGAGATTACTACACAAAAGGTAAGAACCTGATATGTCTTAGCCATTGTTTTACTTGAGACTACTCCCACACATGCAAGGAAAGTATTCGCCAAGGTCGTATCACAAGAATATCCAACAAGCACAACAAACGAAAGCAATGATCAATGCCCCATTCCTTCTCCTCTAAATCATTTTAGACATCATTGAGGGATCATCGAAATGGACCAATAAGATAAATCATAAGAAAAGATCAAAGTGACAAAACTGCCAATGTCATCATGTCTCTTGCCAAAGAACATTGTTTTATAGTGATATCCAATCATGGTGTCTATTGTAGGAAAGATATATCCATAAGACATGTATTAGATGTTGATTATTTTAACTATTTGATACGCCGTTGATATGAGTATTTACTATTAACCGACATTAGAATCATTATTGCCTCAACCCTTGTCTAAAATGTTAGGTGAAAAAATATACTCTATTTAAGGGAAATTGTACTTACTCCCAGTTGATGTTGTAGGAAAAGAGGGTACAACCCATAGTAAGGATCTTGTTATTTACAACACTTCCATAATCTATCAAGATGAAGGATGCAACATTTTCCTATCATTATAGATTTCAACAAGGGGTAATGATGAATTTGTATCATTGCCTAGGATCCTTGAAGTACTGAAATGAGAGAAAACTTGTCTTAAATAACACGTCTTGCCAAGTTCCAACTCTTGCTTTTGCTATTGAAAGTTAGTGGGAATAATTTGACATCATACTTTAGAGAATGGTATTAACCTTATTGGTAGTATACTAACGATCACTCTACAATGACATCATGGCAATATTGAGTTGGACATAGCCAAGACCATAATGACTAGCTATTGTGGGTTTAGCTACTAAATATATCAAAGGATCACAACAAAAGCTAATTATATCACAAGAAGGAGCAATACAAATCTACAAGGTTGATTGTGATTGCTTGAGGACAAGCAATCTTGGGAAGGGCAGACTGTCATGCCCCTGAAATTTGAAATGCAAATAAATTAATAAATAAAATAAATGACAATATAAGTATCAAATATATAAAAAAAAAATTAACAATTTAATATTATTATTATAATATATATAATAATATAAAATATAAATATGAAACTGATATAGAAAATAAATATGATAAAATAAGGGAAGCATACAATATATTAATATAGACATAATATATATATATATATATAAGTAAATACCTTTATTAGCAGCCAGCAATGAGTATTAATAGAAAAGCATCGGCTATAATTAAGGAGGCAGTGATTCAGTTACAAACACAACCACTATACCTGTTAAACCAGCAAAGGCATCGATTGAGCAAAAAGTAATGATTTTTAGGGTGCAGCAATTGGTAAAAGGCAGTGATGATTAAGAATTAGTGAATGCAAAAAGGCATCGCTTAGGTCTTAAGAGGATATTAGCAAAAGGGACGTCCCTCTCCATATAGTTGCCCCTCTTGGGGATTTTGCAAGGTATAAAAGGAACATAAAGAGGAGATAGAAGGGGGGTCTTCAAGGGATAGCATTCAAAATTAAATAATGGTCTGCACTCAGAAAGGCAACAGAATGGAATATAATCAGAGTTAAACACAGATATATAAACAGTGAATAAGGACAAAAATAGGAGTATTTCCTGAGCATAGCAGCAGATACATCAATATGATATACTCAGATTTGGGAAGAAAAAATATGTGAGAAGAGGAAGTTGGCTCAAGGAGAGATAAAATCAGATTTAATATAAAAATTGTAGAAATTTAATACAGTGAATAGATAAAATATATATTTATGTATGTCTTTATCCTATAATCAATCAAACATAACATTGAAGGAATCAAGTTAGGGAGATGCAGTTTATAGGCTCTCCCATGCTAAGTAGGCCAACCCAAGGGTGGAATTGTCTTAGTCTAGACGTTCTTGCCGCTTGGGGCCAAGGGGTGAGTTGTCTTAGTTTGGACGATGCACACTCTTCAGCTTATATGGGTTGAGTAGTTTACAGGAACCCTTTTAAAGACTTCCTATCAAGCCAAACTATGATTGGATGTTTGTAATGTCCCCTTTTTATGCCCTATGCTTTTCGGTGGTCGATAGCCCTCTTCCAGCCTACTTGGAAGCATTTTTACGGTTTCCTATTTTCTAGGAGGTATATTTCTGAGTTTTTGAGGGGTTGTTGCAAGAGTTTGCTAGAATGTTTTATGGGTCTTTCTAGGTTTTCAGAGAGCTTCAGCAAGCTATCACATGCCTTGCCATCAATGACTATTTCTAGACTTACTATTTTTATTAAGTTATAACAGCTACCCGGAATGTGCTCAAATGGTGTTTGGAGTCGCTTACTATTTTTAGCAATATGCTATTTATAGTATGTGCTATTTCTGGCATTGTGGTTTGGCAGCAATTCAACACTCAGTTACTATTTCTAGCAGTGTGGCAATGCAGTATTGGCAAAGGCTTCTCCAACTTTCTTGGAGTTAAGAAAAAAAAAGTTTAATGACTTAAGTTATGTTATTTTCTAATGTTGTTTTTTGACCCCCCATGCCTAGGCTTTATAACTTAAGTTGTTTTTAAAAAGTGGGCCTCATATTTTGACGCCAATATTGGGATTATTACATTTTTTAAAGGTTTATTTGTGCAAGTGAAGATAGACGCACAAATTTGAAAAAATCAAGTCTTTTATTAATATTTTATATTACTCCTCATGTGGGCGTCCCTTTTGGAGGGAAAGGAGATTTTGAATTTCCAAGTTCTTGGGCTTATAAATAAAACCTCTCCCTCTCTTTTGGTTATCCAATTTTATCATAACAAAGTGCTGCTGAAATCATTTAAAACTCTTGCTTTGAGGTTGATACACCTCTTAGTTCTCTCTTCAATTTCGAGTTTGCAAGATAACTCCTAGCTGAACATTGGATGCTACTTCACTCAGAGGTTGCAATTGAGCTTCAATGGTGATGGCTTCTTTCATGCTTTCAGTTCTTGTGGGTTTTAATGTTTTCTGATATTTTGGTGTGGGTGTGAGTTAGATTTTCAGTTTGATATCTTTGGAGTGGTTTTTATCAGTTTTTCATGTTGTTGATTTGTGAAGGGCTGAAGTACGTTTATGCACACGCTGCCTTGAAGAGTTGAAACCTTCTTGTGGGTATTGGCTCATTACTTCCCTCATATCTGGGCGCCCCTTTCCCTGAGCTTTCATAATTTTTGGTGGGGTATTGGATTTTTAGTTGCTGGTCGCCCTCCTTGGGGGCCATTACTTCTTGGCTGCTGATGCATTTGTTTGCGTGCCGAGGTTTTTTGTGCATGATGGTGATGGCTAGCTTCCTAGACTTGGACACCTAGCTCTTTGGGACCATTTGCAAGTGATTTGAAGTGATTCAGATGTGTGGTTGGAAAGATATGAGCATTTGAAGGGGTGTTGTGTTCGTGCACATTGTTCTTTCATATCAGACTGCTGCTACTTTATAACAGACCTGATATATTTATGATACATGCTCATTTTGTGCTACCTAATTGCTTATATGTTGCGGGGATTGCTTATTGTATCAGGAGGAAAATCATTTTGACTTGTAATGCTCATGTTTTAGATTTTGGTCATCATATTGTAACGTTGATATAGTAGTATTAATCAGCTTTCTACCTTTTGTTATTTAGATTTACTCTCATGTTGAAGAAGTGGTTGAGTTTGCTTTACTTTCTTGTTGCCAACTGAAAAGTGGAAGTGGTTGGCTATGCCGCCAAGTTCTCTACTTTGCTTTACTTTCCTATAACCCACTAAAAAATGGAAGTGGCTGGCATTGCCGCCAAGTATTTACCTTTCTCTATTGGCTGGCTTTGTGATGTCCCGATGCGGGCCCCTATCAGAAGGTGACGTAGGTCTGTCCGAGCGGTTTTCCCAGCCACGTGTCCGGGGTCTTCGGCGGGAGTACCTATCCTGGGGATGCCCCCTTAACGCTAAGAGGGGTGTCGTTCACTACCAGTCCGGGCTTTTGGTGCAACGGTAACTAACTTGGTATCAGAGCTGGAGGTCTCGAGGTTGAGACCGAGCGGGTGGGCTGGATGTCCCCTCAGGTCTGTCCGAAGCGGTTTTCCCAGCCACGGTCCGGGTGAGTGATGCCCCCTTAACGCTAAGAGGGTTAACTTGGTATCCCGGAGGTCATCCGGATGTCCCGATGCGGCTGGCGCAAGATTCAACCTAAGCGAGTTTTCGAGCGAAGGTCTTCGTGATGTCCCGGATTGGAGCCGTATTTTCCCACCGTCCGGGTCTTCGGGAGGGATGCCCCGCTAAGAGGGGCGTCGCTCATTACCACCGGGCTTTTGGTGCAACGGTAACTAACTTGGTATTCCCCAGGATAGGTACTCCCGCCGAAGACCCCGGACACGTGGCTGGGAAAACCGCTCGGACAGACCTACGTCTGAAATATTCCGAGCCAAAAATTTTTCGGTTTTCACAAATTATCCGATTACAACATTACAAACAATGCACCCGTTAAGGTTAGATGGATAAACCAAAACGTGCAAGAAGCAACCCTAACCAGAATGGCGCCGATGATGGCGAGCATTGGTCAGAGGATCTGAAACAAACTGCTTAAGCTGTAACTCTAACCAGGATGGCACCGATGATGGTGAGCATTGGTCAGAGGGTCCTCTATTCTAATTGCAGAAAGGAACTCAACGTCAAGTATGTGCTACCCAATCCAATGCGGAGTGAGGGGCGACCATATGACGGAGTGAATTACAAAGCAATGCTAGAAAGAAATAATGCTGAAAGATGAAACTGCTCAACACCCAGAATGTGCTTGCTACCCAGAATGGGAAGTAGCTACCATAGGGCGGAGGTAAATCTATTACAATAATTATTGAAGAAGCTTAGAGAATTACAACAGCAAGTAAACAATATTCAAAGAACAACTGGTCAGTACTACTGCCAGTTTACAACATAACATTGCCTGCAAATCAGTATATAAGATGTTCTTTCAATGGTGCATACAATAAGAATCCTCTGCAAAGGTTATAAAACAATCTTGACACCAACCAAGAATGGAAGATGCAGATTTCATAAACTGTCGTATCAGATCTGCACTTTGTGTTACATAACCAGCAGCTTACAAATTCAAAGAATTGTTCGTAATTTCCTTAAATCTGATCCGAATGAAGTGAAACAAAATGCAATGCACTCTAATGACAAGGGCGACCAAGATCAAACACTAAAACAGACCCTAAATGCCTTAATACAACTTGCACGAATTTCAAGACAGCCTCAAATGGTACGGCCTGCTGAAAAGTTCGATTTCTCTTTAAAAATAAAAGGCTTGACAATAAATTCTAGAACTCTAGGAATATGTTCGTCTATCCCACACAAATTGAATAAGACAATACCCACAAACAATATTTTTGTATTTTTTGAATTACAAACAAAAACCCCAATCTGCTGTAGCTAAAACAGCAAATACAGAAATTCTCTAAAATGCAAACTTACTTAACAAGACCAAACGGAATGCAAAGCACAAATACAAATGCAAACTCACAAATGATCGAATCACCACTAGATGTTGTCTTGCAAACACGAAGTGATGCCCAAGCTAGGAGGCCTTCATTCCTCGAAGCAGTCCCAGAGCCAATCCGGCAGCATAACAGTATATTCGATAAAAGATGTGAAATGATGCTCAATGCCTCCTTTTTATAACTTCTTGTTGACTTCTCGAAACCCTAAACTCTTCTTCAAGTCAAAACCCTAATTCCCTTCATGAAATGGCGTCCTTTTTCCTTCAAATTCAATATTGACCATTTTAATTAAATTCAATATTTTAATCAAATCATCACCTTGATAAATGCGCCCAAATTAACTTGCATTGACTTTGGAGAATTCATCAAATATTAAATATATCCTTAATGATGGCGCCACCCTTTGAGTCCACCTTTTAAAATGACATTAAGTCATTCGACTAGGCCAAGGTGATAAAATAACATTTAAATTATAATGTTATTTTTTAAGTGAAATGAGCTCAACTTCCCAAAACTGCATTTTGAAACCCGAAACTGAATACGCCACTTGAGTCAACTGAAGGGGAAGGTCAACTGCCTGAGACCATCCTATTTACTGCCAAAAATAGAATTTACTAAAAATAGTAAATTCCAGAAGGAATGCCGAGATGAACATACCCCTGCGAAGCTCTCTGAAAACCCAGAAAGAATCCGCCATTGAATCCATCATCCTTGAACAAGGACCTCCTCAAAAATAGGAAACCCTAATTTATCTTCCGACTAGCCTTCGGGTTCCCAAAGAAAAGGCCAACGGTCACTAGAAAGATCAGGTTTGAGAAGGGGACATTACAACGTCACCTTCCGATAGGGGCCCGCATCGGGACATCACAGGCTTGCCGCCAATAGCTCATTGTACTTTTAATATTCAATATTTTATTCAGATCCCCTTACATCATATGCTCACACCTTGCCCACTCCAGGATCTAGGTGATCTGAAAGTGAAGGGTTGTTTCCAATTTGTTTATCTTTACATTGGGCTAACACCAATGGGTGCAAGTTGTGTGAAGTTTTGGGGAAAAAATAAGGGTGGGATTTTACAATGGTATCAGAGCTAAAGTTCCTAGCAGCATGTTGGAAGATCAATAAACTCATAGTTATGACAATGGATTTCAGCAGAGTCGAAGAACAAATCAAGAGGCAATATGAATAAGAAGCTTCCCAACTATTTGAAGAGTATCAAAGCATGACAGATGAGATTAGAAACGTAGTTTCTTTTGGCTCTTTCTTGGGTTGTGCTATAAAATTGAAACCGAAAAAATTGGGTGTGGTTAAGTACATCAAAAGAAAAATGAAAGAAAAATCAGAATTTTCCATTGAAGAATGCTCAGAGAAAGAAAAGAATTGCTTGTCTATCGTTTGTAGCCCACAAGTAAGCATGAGAAAGATAAAAATCAGTCAACAAGCATTGATCATGGGACTCCAAGTCTTAAGAGGAAATGAAGGTACAAGCAAGGAGCACATGACACTTCAAGGTGATTGCAAGATTGAAGAAGAGTCACCTATCAAAACTGTGAATGAAGAACACATGAAGTTTGAGGAAGATACTGCCATGGAATTTAACAAACCATCCATGATGGACGAGCTTTAAGGAGATATGAATTCATTGGTTATTCCTCTAGGGGAACCTAGCATTGCCTTATCATCCTTACCTTGTCTTGGCAAGGAACCAAATGGTGGTTGGGTTGACATTGAATAGGATGTTGTTCATACAAATGAGGGCAGTCCAAAAATTTCAGTATATGGTGAACAAAGAGGATTGATTAGGACTGATTTGATTTTGCAAAATATGGAGGTGAATGACTATCATGATGCTAGTACCAAGGAAATGAAGAGTGATTTATTCACAGAGATATCCAATCATGAAGAGTCCAGCCATCACATCTTCCTTGATCAGAGCAATCAGCCTTATAGCTCTTGGGACCCAGGTGTGATGGCACCTACATATGAGGAGGATCCTAATGGGATGAATTTCCCTTTGACCCAGATGACATTCAAAACTCAAAACACAATGTGAGTCATGAGATTGCTGCTAAAGAAGGTGTCTTAAATAAAGGAGCTTGTATGGCAAAGCTACAGAATGATCTCTTTCAGAAGATTGCAGCCACTAATGAAGAGTTTGGTACTTCTGAAATTTTCAAAACAACACCTACTAGGGAGCATTTTCATCATACAAGTGATAGTAATCAAGATGTTGAGTGGGACTCTCCAATACATGGAGCACATCAGTTCAACCACTTGGAGAATCCAGTAGAGGAGCATGACAAAATGGAGCCTAATGAGGATTTCAAATCAGCATTCAATAGTGACTCATTGCTTGAGTTGGGGGCTGCCTTAACTTTTGATCAAAGTGATAGTGAGGAGGGCATAGATTTAGAAGATCATATGGCTCCTGATAATGAAGATATTCCTAAATCTTGGTTACATAGAGAACCAAGTCACTTGGTTGAACAAAGACCTAGGAACAGCCATGTAGTCATTGATGTCAAGAAACAAAGTTCTGATTTTGACATGCAGCCTAACAGCAATTCTCCATCCTTGCATGCTCATGAGTGGGAAGGTCATTTCTCGCTGTCCGTTGAAAATAAAGTGCAAGCTCTATCTAGATTTGACCACACACACAGTTTGATAGAAGAACTCTTCTGGAAGGCTCAAATTAGGGATGGATTCTCTATACCTAATCTGCAACTCATCAAAGACTCTTTGAAGACAATGAAAACAGAGCATTTACACTTGATTAGAGATCAAGATCATGCCTTCGAATTTGCAAAGAAGACCATTAGTGCATTCCAAGAAAAAGAGAGGAAGGTTGATGAGCTTACTCTTGAGCTAGAATCAACAAAAGATATGTTAGAAAATACTCAGGTGGCACTAATGGAGGTAGAAGATCAGCTAGCTAATTCTAAATGTCTCAAGGAGCAAGAGAATGAGCAAAGAGTTGAAGAAATCAAGCAAGTAATAGATGAGCTTGATTGTCTTCAAGAGGAGTTTGAATTGGAGGGCTTCCCTAAGAAATCAAAATTTGCATGTGCAGATTTGGATCATCAAATTGGATTGGAGCAAGAGAAAAGAAATGATTTTCAAATTCTTGATAATCCTCTCTTTGAATGGGTGCAGAGGCAACTTTTGATAACCTCCTCTTTGTGATGGAAGATGAAATATGCGGTGAAGTGTCCAAGCATGAGACCGATTATGGCTTTCAGCTTATTGACGATTTGATATCAGACCATGAAGACGTGTCACACTTTATGATTGGTAACCTTCGAAAGTTGCTTGATAGTGAATGCATAAGTGGGTTTGAGGGTGAAGTCTCCACTTGGGAGGTGTTGAATCAAGGTGACTTAAACATCTTTGACATCGAGGTGTTGTTCGAACAAAGTTGGGTAGCTGCTGAAGGTTTCATTACAGCAGCAAAGACAAGAGATTTCAGACTTGTTGCCTTTGAAGCTTGAAAGAAAGGAGGACCAAAACAGAATGTCTACATGTTTGACAATCCATCCCTTGGGTTGACTGATGTTTTAGCTTATACCAATTTCTATTGGGGATTGGGATTGAAGGCAACAATTGCTCCATGCCCCATAGTTGTTGATGCTTTCGTGGATAGGCTGATGGATGGGCTGCAAAAGACTACCAAAAGAGTCACAAACTTCCATGATGAGCAAGGTGTTATGAAGGGTATTTAGAGGTGTGATGTACATCTTTCCAGGTATGTTGAGGGCCATTTTTGATTGAGAATCCATGCTTGGGGTCCTCAACATGGATTGACGGAGCTTATTGGATATGGTAAGAAGGATCCTTGGAGGGATAAGAATCATAATTTCAAAACTTATGGTGTTGTTCCCTTCCTTACCCGCCATTTGGTGGTTCCATTTGTTCATCTACAAATGGATTGGAGAGAAATTTTAAGTAAGGATTGGATAAATGAACTTGGGAGTGTTCCTTGGCACAGAAGGGGTAAGATTTTGAATCTTGAGTTTGTTGTTTGGTTGCAAACCAGCCACCTTACACTTGGAGTTACTCTCATTCAAGAGAGTTGGCACATTATTACTTGCCAAGGAGGTATAAGGTTTCAATTGGAGATTGCTTTGAAGTGCTTCCTAGCCACTTTCAAGGTGTTATTATGCAACACTATGCTCATCTCACATGCTAATGCTAGGGAATTTCATTGGCACTGCTGTTATCACTTGAGTAGAGCACTAAACTCATAATGTACCTTGCTGATTCCAGCCTTGAACAGCAGTGACTATTGGATACTTCAAACCTTCCGAACTTAGAAAGTTCATCTTATGAGGGTTCATGATGCAAGCCTTGGTAGTTCCCTCTCGGTGTTGGTTTAGGACAGCGAACTACTGCTTGCTTGGTTTCACTATTTAGAGACTCTCGAAGTTGGAGCAGCCAAAGTTTCCAGGAGTCTTCATGATTGTGCATGGAATTATGATGATATGTTTGTTGAACTCTTGCGCGGGATGGCTTTCCTTTCAGCAAGAAGATTTGGGAAAGACACATTTGCAATCGTGGCTCTATTTGACACCATGAGAAGATATGTTGAGTATGGTTTTGGGTTGACCAGGCTTTCCTTCCTATTGTCGAGGATCATGTTAGGCAGTGGCATTGCAGATATGGACTTCTCAAAGATGTTTGGGCAGGAGATATTGCATGGTGGAGGTTTCAAGCATCCCAGGTATTTCAGATTGAGCCTCATGGATGGTATCATTTTAGGGTTACAAGAGAGGATAAAGCAAATTTGGCACAATGGTTTCACAGTTGTGATCAGAGTGGTGCAGCATCAACATGATGGGTCCTTTCTAAGATGGACATAGGACCCTGGAATCTTACTTGGTTTTATGTGGATCGGTCTATTGTTTCTAGAGTTGTGGTGGCATTGCTTAGGGACAACAATCTTTGGGAAGGGAGGACTATAATGTCCCCTTTTTTTAGCCCTATGCTTTTCAGTGGCCGATAGCCCTCTTCTTGAGTTTCGTGGGCTACTCGAAGGCATTTTTAGGGTTTCCTATTTTCTAGGAGGTATCTTTCTAAGTTTTCGAAGGATGGTTGCAGGAGTTTTCCTGAATGTTTTTTGGGTCTTTATGGGTTTTTAGAGAGCTTCAGTGGGTTGTCACGTGCATTTCCATCAATGTCTATTTCTGGACTTACTATTTTTAGTAAGTTACGATAGCTACCCAAAATGTGCTCAAATGGTGTTTGCAGTCACTATTTTTAGTAGTATGTTATTTATCGTAAGTGTTATTTTTGGCAATGTGGTTTGGCAGCAATTCAACACTTAGTTATTATTTCTGGCAATGTGGCAGTGCAGTATTAACAGAGGCTTCTCCAACTTTCTTGGAGTTCAAAAAAGGAAAGTTTAATGACTTAAGTTATGTTATTTTCTAATGTTGCTTTTTGACCCCCACGCCTAGGGTTTATAACTTAAGTTGTTTTTAAAAAGTGGGTCTCATATTTCGACACCATTATTGGGATTATTACAATTTTTAAAGGTTTATTTGTGCAAGTGAAGAGGGACGCCCAAGTTTGAAAAAGTCAAGTATTTTATTAATATTTTATATTACTCCTCATGTGGGCATCCGTTTTGGAGGGAAAGGAGATTTTGAATTTTTAGGTTCTTGGGCTTATAAATAAAGACTCTCTCCCTCTCTTTTGGTTATCCAATTTTATCATAACGAAGTGCTACTAAAATCATTTCAAACTCTTGCTTCGAGGTTGATACACCTCCTAGTTCTCTCTTTAGTTTTGCCTTTGCAAGATAACTCCTAGTTGAACATTGGATGCTACTTCACTCAGAGGTTTCAATTGAGCTTCAATGGTGATGGCTTCTTTCATGCTTTCAAATCTTGTGGGTTTTGATGTTTTTTGATATTTTGGTGCGGGTGTGAGTTAGATTTTCAGTTTGATATCTTTGGAGTGGTTTTTATCAGTTTTTCATGTTGCTGGTTTGTGAAGGGCTGAAGTATGTTTATCCTCACGCTGTCTTGAAGAGTTGAAACCCTTTTGTGGGTATTGGCTCATTACTTCCCTCATATCTGGGGGCCCCTTTCCCTGAGGTTTCGTAATTTTTGGTAGGTTATTCGATTTTTAGTTGTTGGTCACCCTCCTTGGGGGCCATACTTCTTGGTTGTCGATGCTTTAGTTTGTGTGCCAAGGTTTTTTGTGCATGATGGTGATGGCTAGCTTCCTAGACTTGGATGCCTAGCTCTTTGGGGCCATTTGCAAGTGATTTGAGGTGATTGGGATGTGTGGTTGGAGAGATATGAGCATTTGAAGGGGTGTTGGTTGGTGTTCGTGCACATTATTCTTTCATATCAGACTGCTACTACTTTATATCAGACCTGATATATTTACGGTACTTGCTTGTTTTGTCTTGCCTAATTGCTTATACGTTGCAGGGATTGCTTATTGTATCACTAGGAAAATCATTTTTACTTGTAATGCTTATGTTTCATATTTTGGTCATCATATTGTAACGCTAATATAGTAGTACTAATCAGTTTTATACCTTTTGTTATTTAGATTTACACTCCCACTGAATACGTGGTTGAGTTTGCTTTAGTTTCTTGTTTCCTGCTAAAAAGTGGAAGTGGCTAGCTATGATATCAAAATCAGCTATTTCCACATGTCCTGAGAATCTGAGAATGAACCAAATCATGCGATACACTGAAGCTGCTCCTAGTTCTAGTTTGTACCAACACCAAGTTCGAATGTTTCCTTACCACCAATGAACAACTTGATGGCAACTCCGCTACGGGATATTTTGAAAGAGAACCCATCAATCAAGAACAAGAAGAAGAATACCGTCAGTACACTCTTGCGGTGAATCATGAAAATTTTTCAATGCCTATGTTTACACGTGCTCAGAACTTCAAGGTATAGAAAGAAGAAGAAGAAAGGCGAAAATCAAGCGAAAAGGATAAAGAAGTGCCTTCCACTTCTAATCCCAAACCTCCACATGAGAACACTATGCCAGTTGCTCAAGACCCGTCTTCAGCAAATTTTGATATCATAGTTTCCACGATGAAGACCAAGGTACAAATCTCTCAACTGGAATATCTTCAGGACCATCCAGAACTAGATCGGTTCTCAAGGTTGTAAAGAAAAGGGTTGTGATTCAGCCCACATTGCTCGAGTCATCTGTTCTAGCAGAAGAAAAGCCTGAAACAGGTCCTAGTAATTATATGACTCTGTCAAAGATAGAGACTAAAGACCAGAACATTGCTTGTTCTGAAAAGAGACTAATAGAGGATACAAAGTTATGGACAATGCAGTTTGATGGGGGTTGTTCCACTGCAGGTTCAGGAGCTGGGGAAATGATCATTTCCCCTAAAGGACAGTCATACCCAGTTGCACATTGCCTGCAATTGGAATTCACTGAAGTTGAGAAAGAGGCGCCTTTGTTAGGCCTCAAAAATGTCAAGGACATGGGAATCAAACTCCTATGTGTTAAAGGTGGTGTAGAGCTGATCGATGAGCCAGTCAAAGGATATTTTTAGGTCAGAAAGGATCACCTATGGCATTATAGAGATCGAGTTTGGAACTCGATTGATTGGTTTGAGGAGTTTGACATCCCGAGGATGGACGACAGCAAAACTAATGCCTCAGTGGCATCAGCTTTCCCATTTGCATCATATTCTAACTTTTGTCAAAGTACCTTTGCCTGGATATATGAAAACCTGAGAATCTTCATCCCAAAAGTATTGTCTCCTGCAATACCCATCAGAAGAAAAGTAAAGCCTTTCAGGCAGAAGCAACATCGATGGAAGGCTCTTACCGCTGTCATGTAACGGACAATATCCAAAGCATTTCATCCCTTTGGGGGTGGAGTAAATTTTTGTAAATAATTTCCTTACGTTTTGTCATTATGTATTTCCCCATTTCGTAAAGTTTTTTCGTGTTTTAGGTGATTAAGTGGTCTTGTTTTTAGGTGATTTTAGGAAAAACTCCAACCAATAGGTGTTTTGAAACAATCCCAACTCCAATGCCCAACTAATAAGACACTAGTTTGCACTTAAATATCCAGAGATTCTCGGTTCTCCTATGTCGTAAGTATCCGACATGGTCCCTAGACAGAGCCTAATGTTGTACCCAAAATAAAAAAATTGCTTCAATAAGGCATTTTGGTGAAAATGGTCAAAATCTTGTAAAATTGTCATCAAAGTCAACAAAAGTCAAAATCTCTAAAAATAGCAATTATCTATTCTTAGAAATTTCTAAACAACAAACGAAGCATGAGGTTTTTCTGGGTTTAATGTCAAGATGATACTTGTAAACTTCTAAAAAATTTGAAATTAGGGTTTCAAGCCCCTATTTTAAAAAAACCCTAAAAAATAAGATCTTTCCAAAAATGACTCAAAATCACACTGGTCAATTCAAAATAGGACTTTTAGGTTTAATTCTTCGTCATAATCACACTAGTCAAGTCAAAATCATCAAAAAGTCAGTTTTGCTCTGGTGGGTCTATTTCACTTTTTCAGAAGAAAAGTTAGGACCTCTGAGGTCATCAATGGTAGATGGCCAGTACTAGGTGTCAAAAGCTAAGGCTCAAATGCAGCACAAAATGATCTACGACGAGAGTTGTTCGAAAAATGGTGAACGGCGGAAGGGGATTTCAAAAAGGTCAAAATTGTAAAAAAATAAACTAAGTCTGGAAAAGATGGATGCCTTGTTCCAAGAGAGATGCCTTGCAGTCAACGCCTTAGTCAAATTCTCAATCCCTGTGCACGTAAAACGATGAAAGCAATCACAACGGTGAATTCCTTTGCATCAACAACAACGGTGATCAACGCAGTCAACGACACGGTGAACGCAAAGCTCGAGGAGGTTGAAACTCACAAAAAATGACTAACTCTGGAGCCAAAAGCGCCCTTGCTAGCCAAGGGAGCCCATGAATTCAAGAGTCCAAATGCAATTGTTGATATTTGCAAAACCAGTTATCCTCTTCAGAATTCTGCAAGCTTTCCAATGGATCGCCAAGCTCATTCAACAGATTTATCAAACACCGGCAAACAAGGATCAAGCGGAAGATGCTACAAGGCAACAAACATCAAAAATGGTTGTTTACAAGGGAAAGGCATCCCTGTAGGTCAGGGGCACCCAAAAGAAACAAAATAAAAACAAAGCAATCAGAAGTCAGTTTTTGTGTTAGCCATTTCCAGATGATCTTCCTAGATTCAGCCCAAGTTCGCAACAAATCTGTTCGCCAGTCCACGAGGCCTGTTAAACGTCAGTGGTTGTTGATCAAGCGACACATAAAACAAAGGATAAATTGAAGTTCATCAGAGCAAAAGTGCCCCTGTTGGCCAGGGGAAACCAAATGAAGTTTTAAGCAGTTGTCTTCTGCAAGACATTTTCTCAGAATCCATCCAGCTTCACGATAAATCCAATTGCCAGTCCACAGGACCTGCCAAATGCCCGTAAATGATGATCTAGCAGGAAATGCTGAAAATGAAGGAGAAGTTGAAAACCATGAAAATTAGCCAACACTGAGCAGAAAAGCACCCTGCTAGCAAAAGGCGCCCAGCTTTTTGGAGCATCAGATGCAACTTCCAGGTTTCACAACTCCCAAGAAGTCCTTCTCAGTTACGATCAGGCTTTGCAACAAGTCTGTCAGTAGATTCACCGGAGCAGCCAAACATCCAACAATGAAGACCAAACTGGAGCATTTCGTCAAGAGTTGCAAAGTAAAAATTGTATCTCAAAAGCACAAAAGAGCCCCTGTAGGCCAGGGGCACCCAAAACTTTGAGGCCTCTGAATTAGCTTTCAAGAATTGCAAGACTAGTCATCCTTTCTGAAATTCTTCCAACTTCGCGATGATTTCATTAGTCTAATCATGAGATTCATCAATCACCGGCAACAACAAATCAAAGCACGGGAGCTTGTTGGCATTTCAATTAGCACCTTTGGAGTATTTATTGGAAACGGACAGCTATTGCAAGTATTTTAGTAACTGCTCCTTCAAATTATAGAGAGGAAGATGCCTCTTTGCTGATGTTAGGAGTAAAAAACACAGTAAACTAAGGTTCCTATCTTTTTACTCAACGGCAAGACACAAGGGTGCAAAACACAGTGCGTCGTAGCTAAGGTTTTCTTTGGTTTCTGCAAATCTTAACTACAACTAAACTAGCTTTTAATCTATCCTATCTCCCCAAGATAAACAGAGCATTAGGGCATAGGAGCAAGAATGGATGGTTAGATTACTTGGGCCAACCATCTCGCCAGAATGAGTCTGAGGCATTCCCTGACATACTGGAGAACAAAGGATTTGAGACCCTTCCAAGAGAATCTTTCCCGTACCTGCCTATAGGTCTTAAAGTACCCGGGATGTCCTGCCATAGGTGCATCATGAAATGATCTCAAAACTTGGTTCCTCATCTCTGAATCTAGAACTAGAAATATCCTCCCTTTGTAAATGATAAGATCATCTACAAGTGAGTATCTGGCATCCTGTACTGTTCCATCCACTATGCTAGAAGCCCACGGGTTCTTAGCATACTCAGCTACAATCATATGTCTCCAGTCCTCTGAAATCTGTGTAATGGAGCTCAAGTGAGGACGGCGAGATAATGCATCAGCAACTACATTCTGAGTACCCTTGACATAGGAGATGTCAAAATCATAGGACTGAAGTTTGCTGACCCATTTCTGTTGTCTTTCATTTAAATCCCGCTGTCCAAGGAAGTGTTTCAGACTATTATGATCGGTTTTAACACAGAATTTACTACCAATCAAGTATTGCCTGAACTTTGCCATGGCATGCATGATAGCCAACATCTCCTTGTCATAGATGCTAAAGCTCCTCTCAGGACCTCTCAGCTTCCTGCTCTCGAAAGCTATAGGATGACGATCCTGCATAATGACTGCACCAATTCCCTCACCACTGGCATCACAATGTAACTCAAAGGGTTTGGTGAAATCCGGCAAAGCCAACACTGGACATGAAGTCATGAGAAGTTTGAACTTCTCAAAGCACGCCTGTGCTAATGGTGTCCACACAAATGCACCCTTCTTAGTCAAATCAGTTAGTGGCGCAGCATGCCGCGAGAATCCACTAACGAACCGACGATAGAAGGCACATAATCCTACAAATCCCCTGAGCTGTGTCAATGTCTCAGGTGTAGGCCAATCAATGATAGCTCGAACCTTCTCTGGATCCATGCTAACTCCCTCACTGCTGATAATGTGACCCAAATACAAAAGCTCAGCCATGCCCAACGCACACTTGGACTCCTTGGCGTACAAGGACTCCCTATCAAGTATGCTCAAAACCTCATCCAGGTGAACCATGTGTTCTTCCCAAGATCTGTTGTAGACTAGGATGTCATCGAATAACACCAACACATGTTTCCTCAGTTGAGGATGGAAAACCCTGTTCATAGTGGACTGAAATGTGGCTGGAGCATTGGTTAAACCGAAAGGCATAACCAAGAAATCAAAGTGTCCACAGTGACATCTGAATGCGGTTTTCTCTATGTCCTCCTCTCGGACTCTGATCTGATGATAACCTGTCCTTAAATCAATCTTTGAGAAGTAGCAAGCTCCATGAAGCTCATCTATCAACTCATCAATCCGCGGAATAGGATATCTGTTCTTTATAGTTCTCCTGTTAAGCATTCTATAATCAATACACATTCTGAGTGTACCATCCTTTTTCTTCACCAAAACAACTGATGAAGCAAAGGGTGACTTACTCGGCCTAATGTGCCCCATAGCCAAAAGTTCTTTGATGGTCTTCTCAATTTCATCTTTCAAGCGTTTGGGGTGCCGATAAGGAGTGATCATGATAGGTTTTGTGCCCTCATCCAGCTCTATGATATGCTCAATACCTCTATCAGGAGGTCTACCTAGTGGAATTGCACTGAAAACCTTGGTATGTTTGGTTCTGAGTTTCTGTACATCTAGATGGTAAGAAGAAACTGGCTGATCCAAATGTGAAGGCATTAACTTGCATTCAGCTACCCAATCTACCATGTCATGACGAACCAAACGTTCCATTCTTTTGAGTGAAATTTCTTTCACATTGCTGTCCTTGATGGCTTTTAGAACATGTTTTGTGCCATCAACTTTGAATTTCATCTCCATGTCGTTCAAATTAAGTGTGAACTCTCCTATAGCATGAAGCCACTTCATGCCGAGAACTATATCAGTTCCTCCCATGTTCACAACATAAAAATCTGCCTTAAACTCATAGTTATTGAGTTTCAAAGGCAAGTCTGGAACCATCCTCTCGCAAGTGAGAGTGTATCCATCAGCAACCTTGACTCGAATGCCTTCAAACTGCTGAGTTTGAATTCCTCTTTTCTCCACCAAACGTGAGTCAATAAAATTGTGAGTTGCACCTGTATCTAAAAGAGATATGACTCTTTGACCAGCCAAGACCCCACGGAGTCTAAAAGATCCCTCTCTCTGCATGCTGGATAAATGAGCCTCCTTTAACTCAGTTTCTACTACAATTTCAGCCTCATCTTCTGATTCTTCTCCATCTGTATCATAAATTGGAGCTTGCTGATCAGAAAAATCAGTCACTTCTTCTCCCTCATAAAACCACTCCATGTTCCTGTTTTGCCCTTTAGGTTTGAGGGGGCAATCATGATTTTGGTCATAAGGGCCCTTGCAGTAAAAACAAAGTCTCCTCCTACGAAGATCATTCATGGTTTCTCGATCCAAAGGTGCTGTATATTTCTTCTTATGATCAGCATTATCAGCTTTTTTCGGATCAGATTTATGTTCATTGTAAGAAGTAGAAGGTTTGGTGCCAAATTGCTTTCGAGGAGTAGTGAGCTCCATGCTGCGAGCTTTCCTCATGGTTTCCTGTAATGTAGGGGGATCAAATGCCTTGATCCATCCTTTCATAGGCTCGAAAAGTCCCTCAATGAAGAGTATGATCAGCCTCCTCTCAGAAATGCCTGTAACCATAACTGACAATCTCTGAAACTCCCCAATATATGACTCCAAACTACCTAGCTATTTCAGCTGTGCTAGGTCTCTGAAAAATAGCTCGGGATCACGTTTGTCAAACCTCTCTACCAGTCTATCTGTGAACTCCTGGTATGAAGTAATCTGATCATGGTGAAGAGTAGCCATGCCATGAATCCACCAATCATGAGCTACGCCATCAAGGTGAAGTGTTGCAAATCGAATAGCATCTTCCTCGGGCATGGGACATAGAGTCAAGAATGTATCTAACTTGTTGATCCAAGCACGTGCTGTAACTCTACCACTGCCATCATAGTTCGCCAAGGTGAGTTTATTGGTAGCCTGTCTAAGATCACTGTGCTTGTACCAAGGCCTCCTGTCATTCCTATTTCTGTTATGTTCTCTCCTCTGGCTCATGAATCTATCAAAGTTAAGGTGCTCCTTAACTCTAGGTGGCAATGCGTCCCATTCATCATGCATAACCATGATGTTATCTGTAAAATTAATCTCACCACCCTGTTCAACCTCTTCCTCATCCTCCGTATCATTCCTGGTGAAGGTAGGACATGTTGCTCTCACAAAAGTGCGAGCTGGAACAATAGGTCTATGAGGTGCGCCATGGATACTGCCCTCATGATCATGCCCTGGATGCTGGCCTCTCTGAAGTGTTAAGTTCTCTACATTTGTGCTGAGTTGCTGGAGAATATTTGCTACCTGTTCTTGACCTGCAACCATACCTCTTAGCACATCTCTAGCTTCTCTATCCTCTTTGTTCATATGAGAACTTTCTCCTTCCCTATTAGCCATATTATCCCAGTCTATTTCCTCTTGTTCGTCAAATGGAAATGATGGAAAAGGATTATGATCACCTCTTTGATTTCTAGGGTCCCCACGAGAGTAGAACTTGTCAAAACCCTCCTGGTGTGACTTCATAAATTTTTTCAAATCCCACAAGCTGGCAGGATCAGAGCTCTGATACCACTGTGATGAGCCTTGCTAGCTCACTGCTCAAACCCCTGTCTTTTTCTTAGGTCTAATTGTGTTTTTTAGTTTTTTAGAGAAATTTTGTAGACAGAAGAGAAGGGGCGCATCATATAAAAGCTCACAGAATGAAAACTTGAGCAAATTTAATCAAACTGAAATTGTAGAAGGTGTTTATTATCATCAACAATGGATTTGAAACATATAAACATACCCGAAAGCCTCCAGATTTTTTAAATAAGAAATCCGATCAGCATAGTGAAGAACTGACAAAAACTAGAGTAGAGAGTTACAGACTTCAAAGTTTATTCTGAAACTGAAGCCAAAGAGAAGTATAGGTAGGGCGCCCAAGTTCATGAAGAGAGATCCTCCGAAAGAAGATGTTTCTCCAAAAAGCCAAAAAAAACCTTCCTTGCAAGTGCCACACCCTTTCAAACAAAAAGCACCAAAAACCATCTCTGAAGGTGAGCCCAAACAGCCATGAAGTCTGCCATGGTGAAGGAAGAACAGCAACCAATAAACCCTTTGTTTTTTATGAAGAACACTACAAAAAATCTGTTGAAGCACTGCAGAACTTCTGAAATGAAGCTCTCTCAATCTGCACTAATTCAGCTGATCTCTCACAACTTCACAAGTGCTCACACTGAAGAGATTTCGTTCTCCAATGGTGGATTTGCTGCAAACCTGATCACAAGCTGAAATCAAGGGAAAAAACCTCCAAGGCAAAGTTGAAATATTCAAAAAGATGAGTTTCTCATTGCCCAAATTCCTTATAAAGCAAAGGAGGTGAAAACCTAAGAAAGCCATACATTTTAGGGCTTTAGCTCATTTAAATTTATGGAAATAAACTTAAGTCACTTTCCATAGTCTTCTTTTTGATTTTTGGCGCCTCCTTTAAGTGAATAAAAGATATAACATTAAAATATTCACTTTAGACTTAATTTAAGTGAAATAAGAATTATAAAGTCAATTTGACTTTATAAAAAGACTTTAAGTTAAAAATTAACTTAAATCACTTAAGTAAGCCTATCTCCCTCAATTCTCAACAGAATTCCATGCCGTCAGAAGCAAAGAAACTCCTGTACTGCCAAGGCCTGCAATGAGCCTATCCACGATCTCAGAAAATGAAATCGACTGAACTCTCCAGAAGGTACCACTGACCCTCTAACCAATCCAGTTAGCCCACAAGGGTCCAAGAAAAGGGCTAACACACTGCATCAGGTGACTGACTAGAGTGGGGACATCAAGACACAAGGGTGCAAAACACAGTGCGTCGTAGCTAAGGTTTTCTTTGGTTTCTGCAAATCTTAACTACAACTAAACTAGCTTTTAATCTATCCTATCTCCCCAAGATAAACAGAGCATTAGGGCATAGGAGCAAGAATGGATGGTTAGATTACTTGGGCCAACCATCTCGCCAGAATGAGTCTGAGGCTCTGAACTCTCAAATCTACGCTGGAATAAGGCTTTATGCAAGCAATCACTCTTTACGGTAAGATGGATCTCAGACTTGCCAAGGAGGAGGAACCCCTGTCCGAGGTATAGGATAGGAAACTACTCACTAGAAACAACAAAGTACGATGACTTAGCTAATAGGATTCTCGAGTAGGTGACGACACCTGTCCAAAGTGTAGGCTGAAAGACAATTCATTAAACAACATCAAATGATAAGTGTTAACAACAAAATATCCGAGGAGGAACCCCTGTCGAAGGAGGAGATTGAAACAAGTTATAAGAACGAGACGTTGAAATAACTCAAATCTTTAGATCAAACTGCATACGCCTTTTGATTTCCTTCTTCAAGCTTTCACAACGAATTACAAAGAATTGGGACATGCAAAGGTACGAAATCATACACAATTGCTCATCAAACATATTTAACTCTCATCCACGAGTGAACAAATAAGCACTTTCAAACTTCTTGACAACAATGGCACAGCAATTTTGCGTAGTAAATAAAGGTTACAAAATGTTGAGCAAAGGCTCTTATTTATAGAACTCAAAGGAGTAGGTAACCCTAAAGTCTCCTTGAGTTAACATTAAGTTCTTGCCAATCAATCAGCAAGATTTATTCCTATGTCTAAAAGTAAAAGAGCAAATAGTTAACTGGAAATCTACTTCAGTTAACTGAAACTAAACAAAAAGTGAACTTAAATTACAAAATGTGCCTCCAAAATAGAGATCCACAATTAGTGGAGATATGAGATAGACATCCATAATTGGTGGGATTTGACATGCATGATCAGTAGGACATGGAGTTAACTTGGAATGAGGCATCAAGTTAACTCCTGTCACGATTAATATTATTTTGAAGGGTAGGACGTCCTAGGTGGGTGCTTTACACCTCATCGCCTCTAGTCAACAGTTCCTCTAGCCAGTCATTGACATTTTCTACCTCTAGCAATCTACTTTTGATATTCGATCTTCTTTGCAGCTGCATCATTCAGCCTTGTTGACATGGAATGTGAAAGGTAGTGTGGTAGTAACCGATGGCGGCTCTGTGTTTGGAATGACTACCTTCCGCATTTGGCTATCCATTGAACAATGATGTCATTTATGCCTTCCAAGGTGTCCATCTTGACTACGGGCTTCACTTGATGCATGTTCGTGTCGAGTGTTTTCAGAAAGTTGTGAAGTAGGACCATTTTTGGTCTTGATTTCAACTTGAGAGTACTATATTCTGAAAAACTTGATTGTTGACTATAAACATGGATATGTTCAAACAACTTCTGAAAACCCCTAAAAATAACCACCCGCCGAGAAGTATTTTTTCAAAAAAAATGACACATGGGTATTGTTCGTGCTTCAATGTTGAACAAACCTAGTTAGTTTGATTTTCAAATCTATAACTTTTTCGGAAAAATCCCTCAAAATAGGGGCAACAAGTTTACTGTTTCTGGAAAATTCAACAAGTGGGTTTTGTTGGAAAAGTTGTGCTGATCTTTGATTATCTGTTGTTTTCTTGGACATGCAAGAAGATCTAAGACAAGAAAAGAGGAAAAAGAAAAGAAGAAGATTGGAAGTTATCAATTGTCTTTCTGAAAAAATTATGCCTTTTGATGCAACCTCTGATAAATTGTCCCTCTGTCCAACTGATCTTCAAAAATATGAACGATGAAAACCCTTATGTCAAATCTTCAAAACATGTCTTGGAGAGAAAATGACTGTTCTTGAGCTCCAACCTGCAAAGTCAAACAATGAATAATTATGTCCAAGCTTGATACACAGTGATTGATGTGGAAGCAATCAAGTTTGGATGCCAATTCATGATGGAGGAGTTTTTCTGCTTGATCTAGAGTTCCCAGGAGTGATTTCCACTAATTGTGGGACGTCTTAGACATGAGAAGCCTCCAAAATATCTAACTCAAGTCAATAGATTTGGCTTTGACCTTTCAGGTGTCCTTTTTGAAGTTGAACACTTTTTTATGCTGAAGTCATGGTGAAGTGCCTTTGTTGGATCTTTGTTTCTGGTTGCTCTGTTGATCTTGAGTTGTTGTTGATAGATCCATTGCTAAGATAGGACAACTCTAATTAAGTGTGTCTGGGAGTTGCAAAGCTCAAAAATTGAATCTAATGCCTTCAATTCAAGGGCACCTTTTCTCAACAAGGGTGCTTTTTTACCAAAGTTAGTCAATTTTCTTGAGTGTTCTTCAATTCTACCATTTTGACCCTTCGTGCTCTAATCTGAGATCACTACTGACTGATGAATCTGATGATCTTGCTAAAACGTGGAATGGATAACCAGCTCAGTCCTGGAGAGGATGACTAGTTTCACAGATCCTGAAAGTTAGTTTAAGTCCTTCAAAAGCATGGGCACCCCTGGCCTACAGGGGCACCTTTTATCTTTTGACCAATTATTTTCATGATGCAAACTTTCACAAACTACCCCAGCTTGATCCCTGCTGTCAGGTGTTTGATTTGTCTGTTGTCTTCGCTGATGGTGTCGTTGTTCAGATTGATCAAAACAAAGGAAGTCATCCTGGAGGTCTCCAAGCTTGCAAACTGCATCTGATTGCCCAGAAAGATGGGCGCCTATTTCCAACAGGGGCGCTTTTCCTTGACACTTAGCCATTTCTTCATGTTTTTTATCTCGCCTTTACATCTGGTGCTTTCTACTTGATCTTCTTTTGCGAATGCTTGATAGGTCATGTGAACATGCAATTGGATTGATCGCGGAGCTGAAAGGACGCAAAGCAGATGCCTTGAAGAAAGCAGCTGCTAAAAACTTCATTTGGTTACCCAGAATGATGGGCGCCCCTGGCCAGCAGGGGCTCTTTTGCCTTGATGTCCATCAATTTATCCTCTGTTTTACGTGCTCGAATGATCAACAGTTGTCATCGTTTGATGCATCTCGTAGACTAGCAAACAAGTTCGTTGCGAAGTTGAGTTGATGCTAGGGAGATCACTTGGAGATAAGCTTACTCAAAAACTGACATCTGGATAGCCTCATTCTTGAGCGCCCCTAGTCAGCAGGAGCTCTTTTTCATGTTTTGACTGCTATCTTTGATGCTTTTTTCTTTCAGCAGCTTTTGTCTTCGCCTTTGTTGTCGGTGACTGCTAGATCAGCTGATTTTTCTTCACGATGCATCGGAAAGCCAGTAGCAATACGAAGAAGATGACTGCCTTGGTGAAGTTTGATGACTTTCTTTGACCCTCTGACTTCATGAGCACCCCTGGCTTTTAGATGCGGCTTCATCTGTAGAAACCCCTGTTTCCCCCTGATACGGAATCTGACTGAAGTTTGATGTTTTTCTGACGTTTTTAGGGTTTTGCAATTTTTTTGTGTTTTTGATGCAATACTTGAAAAGTACGATTTTGATAATAAATGGAAATAAATTCAATAAAAATCAAAAGACTCTGGAAATGAATGAATATAGGTGCCAGTATCTTTATTCAAGCTTTTCTATTGATTTCAATGATACCCAGATACATATAATGAAATAAATAATGAATTTTCAATATTTTCAAAACCTGGTTTTTGCTGCTGCTGAGGTACAGAAATGTACGGCTGCAATTAATGAGTCCTTTTCCCTTCTGTTTGAAGATGCCAGATGATGCTCCAATGATATGCGCCACCACTGGGAATGATAGGAAGCCAATTAAGAAGGCGTTTCACCTTCTGTGCAAAAGACGTCTCCAGAGAAGAGGTACGGCCTGGCAGATCTGTACGGCCTGTCAGAAAACAGCCACTAGAAAGTACGGCCTTCACAAATACTGATGTCCAAGCCTCTGAAATGGTACGCCCCAGGCAATAGATGATTTTCAAATGCAAACAACTGATAATAACTGAAGATATGATTTTCCCTGATGCTCTGTAGTTTACTCTGAATGAGAAAACCTCTGTGGCAATAGATCAAGTGATATTGCACACTCTCTGAATTGCTTTCCGTTGGAGATGGCTCGTTCCCCAAGGCAAACGAACGTGAAACCCTAAGTCTCAGGCTCAGACCAAAATTGATCAGTTTCAAACTCAATAATCTCATAATACACAAATCCCAATGCAAAATCCTCAAATACACTGAAAAGTGCGATTCCCTTGAAAATAGGGTTTTAATGAAATATTCATATTTTAATATTTTCAATTCTCCATAGTTCTCCACTGAATATTTAAATATTAATAAAATATCAAACTGGTCCCTTTTTCATGATGGCGCACCCCCTCAAGGAATTCACTTAAGTTATAATATTAAATTATAACTTTATATTATAAACGTTAATTAATTAATATTTAACCAATACGATCAAATATTAATATCTCCCTTGTTTCTAACCCGATTACTGATCCG
>VDFB02182249.1:0-11042 GCA_007258455.2 Sequoia sempervirens
TCGGAGATATTTCCTTCTCATCTCTTCTAACAGCAAAGATGCAACAACATCATCCATCTTCAACTTCGATGTTGTACTCCTAATAGCCATCACCAGATGATCCCAAGAGTCTGGCAAAGAACACAACAGAAGCATACAGCGATCCTCTTCTTCAATTTTTACACCAACAAATGTTAATTGAGCAATCAACATATTAAATGCATTCAAATTATCAGCTATAGACCCTCCTTCCTGCATTCTCAAACTATACAACTTCTTCCTCAAGAACAATTTATTCACCAAGGACTTGCCTTGATCTGATAAATAGACGCTAGTCTCTTCCACAAGGAAGATGCAGTCTTCTCCTCATACACATTCAGAAGCACTGAGTCTACCA
Source organism: Sequoia sempervirens (assembly GCA_007258455.2). Classification (NCBI taxonomy): domain Eukaryota; kingdom Viridiplantae; phylum Streptophyta; class Pinopsida; order Cupressales; family Cupressaceae; genus Sequoia; species Sequoia sempervirens. The sequence continues at coordinate 377 of VDFB02182249.1, forward strand.
AACAGAGCCTTATCAACCCCTTAGACTTCCTATCTGCAAGGTCCCAATCTTCTTGATTCATGCCTGTAGGTTTAGTTCCAGACACAACAATACAAATATCACAATCCACTAAGAGATCTTCCATCTTAAGTTTCCACAACTCAAAATTGCTGCCATTGAATTTCTCTATTTCAATCTTTCCTGACGTGCTAGCCATCTCAATTTGTAATTAGAATTAACAAACTTCTACAGGACTCTCACTGAACAGAATTGACTCAAAAAACTCAATGTACCCACAAGGATAACACAATTGGCCAGGCTCTGATACCACTTGTAAGGATAGATGCGGAAACAACTCTCCTAATGTCAAAACCTCAGGGAGGGATGCAGATATACTTTTAATTTTTCTATTATAGTTCAATTAAGATGCACTTTGAAAATAAATAGTAGAAACATAGAATTAGACAAACACAGATGAATACCAGATTTACGTGGGAAAACCCTTACGGGAGAAAAACCCACCACACCAAGAGAAGTCACTTTGTGTTACAGTAATAAGGATTACATACAAGAGTTTTGACTTATCTTTCTGATGTCAGATTACAACAACATTCACCATGCACAATCTTGTACAGGAACCTTCAAGTTATAGTCTACACAGAATAGAAATAACTCTGATACAATTTGAACTATTCACACAATTGTTGATCGAACCAACCGTCGAACTCATGAGCATCTGCAACTTCAAACTATATTCATGTCATTCCTAGCTGTCGAGGTTCCTCTCAGAACTACCACAGTGAACTGTCTCCCAACGGTTCCAATTTGACTCCTTTGATTGGTCGAATACCAGCCACATAGATAGTCATCACTCAGTCAAAAGAATTCAAACTTTGTTGGTATCTCAGTGAGACACTAACAATGTATCCCTGATGCCACAAAGTCTTCACTATCGATGTCACCAAGAGTCGTTTCCATCGGCAAGAGGTTCCACCAAGCTTACAACTTGTATCAACTTTAGTTTTCCTTTTGAAAAGACTATCACTCTCGCCAAGACATCCCAACGAGCCTTCTTGTGTTACACCGAGTTTAGGAGACTATCGCTAAGACTTCCTTATGTTGCCAGGACCTCATACCAATGTTATCCACATGTATTGCTATCCCCAAGACTCATCGCTTTGGGTGAGATGTCATAATGAAGCTCCATATGTTACATAGACATGAGTGTTCTCATCGGCCAGACAAACGTCTTTCGCCGAGACATCATATCGAGTCATCAAAGTTACTCTGAAGTGCTCAGTAGTCAACAAGACCTATGTCCTTCGCTAAGACTTTACCCAAGATCTATATGTTATAATGAAGACCGAACGGTCACCAAGACTTCTGTCCATCACTAAGAGTTCTTAGCGAACCCTTAGTGTTACTTAGATACCTCCAAGTGTTTCCCCGTTGGCAAGACCTTCATTAGTCACTGGGACTTCTTCCTGAGACATTTGAGTTACCCCGAAGACACCAGTCACTGTGTGTCTCCCTGAAGCCCGATTGAATGGCTTGTCGGCCAGAGATCTCCACGCGGTAAGATGTCACACCGAATGCTTCCTATCACAGTGATAGCATCATTTGGTAAGACATCTACATTGTCTTAGCGACCTATTCAAAACATAAGATCCAAAAGCTACTAGTTGGCCAGACCCAAAGCATGTCACACCGACTTGGCTCCAATAGAGGTTATACCCTTTGATGTTTGAGGCACATATTTCCAAAGAACTCTACCATGCATTCCAGTTAGAAGTTCTTTTGCTTGATCTTGATCAACACACTTCAGCATGACACCTTCTTCATTTCTCCACCAGAGCTTTCCATCTACAATAAATGACACCTTCTTCATTTTCACTCAAGTTATCAGGACATTTCATTTTTTGCAAGTAATATATCACATCTCTATACCATTCTGAATGCTCCATATCACATAGATGCGATCTATTCTCCTCTTCTAGCAAATTTATCTGATTTGCTTCCAAATTACTTTAGGCCATTAGTTTGGCCAATCCTTGTCCTCTTACCAATTTAGTAATCTAAACCTCAATATTGAATTCCTAAATCCTATTTATCCACCTACACGTTCTCCCAGACACTTCTTACTATGTGAAGATGTCCTTAACAATAACACTAGGCACATAAGCAATTACAGTAGCTCCCATCAAATAAGGTCTGAAATCCTTCACTACTTTTACCAGTGCTTATGCCTGTTTTTCATTTATGTCATACTTAAGTTTTGCAGCTTGTAAAGATTTGCTAAAAAAGGCTATTGGCTATTCAAAACCTTCTACATTCTTTTGCAACACAGCTGCAATTGTGTGGAAAGAAGCAAATGAGAAAATTAGTAAAGGTTTGGAGAAATCAGGAGTTCTTAACACAGGAGCCTCCTTTATTGCTTTCTTAATGGCCTGGAAGGCCTGCAGAGGCTCCTCATCCCATTCAACCCTGGCTCTTTTCTTGAGCATTTTGAAAATAGGGTGAACTATCTTAGCAAAATTCATCACAAACCTCCTCAAGAAATTTATTTTCCCAAAGAAAGATTATATTCCTTTGACATTTTGAGGTTGTGGCACTTTAACAATTGCAATAACTCTGTTTGGATCAATTTTTACTCCATCCTTGGAAACTATATGTCCCAATAGTTTTCCTTCTAGTACTCCAAACACACTTTTCTTTGGATTCAAAGAAATGTCATACTCCAAGGCTCTACTGAATACTTTCTCCAGATGCTCGCAATGATCCTCTTCCTTTTTAGAATATGCTATCAGGTCATCCTAATAAATTACCAAAAATAAGTTAATGAAATCTGAAAATGCCACATCCATGGCTCTTTGAAAAGTAGTTCCTGTATTTTTTAGACTAAATGGAATTCTTACATAAACATATGTTCCCCATGGTGTAGTGAAAGTCGTCTTAAACTGCTTAGACTCTTTGTCCATGAGCTGATTATATCCAGAGAAACCATCCATCATAGACATCAACTCAAAGCCTATCACTCATTGCAACATAGCTTCCATATTAGGTAATGGATAATTGTCTTTTAATGAAGACATTCAAATTTCTGAAATCTACACATAAACTGATGTCTCCATTTTTCTTTCTTACTAGTACCAAGTTTGATACCCAAGATGAATGTTTGATTGGATTGATGATCCCTGCATCCCTTAGTTTCATTAATTCTTCTTGCATTTTGGGGGCCAAAGTGGGATTAATAGGCCTTTTCTTTTGTCTGAATGGGTTAGCATCATCATGCAAAGGAATCTCATGTTGAAAAATATCCTCCTTGTATGCCTCAAGATCATCATAAGACCATGCAAACACATGCCTAAATTTTCTTAATAAGTCAATTAACATCCTTCTCACCTTTGGTGACATTTTCTTTCCAATATACACCTTCTTTGGGGATGCTTATGTTCCAAGATTTATCTCCTCCAGGTTGTCAGGATGGGAAACAGTATGACTAGCCTTTGTCTTGTCTTGATTGTCAAACACTCTTTCTAATACAACTAGACCCTTAGGAATTGTGTTTGTCTTTAATAGAATGACTTCATGTCTGAATATAGTATCCTTACCATCAATATTTTCAAAAAAAGCTCCAAAGTCAATTTCCTGATTTTCATACTCACCCACATAATTCAAAAATTTTAAGATATCATCATTATCAAAAAATTTCCAATTTTTAATATTATCAGGGACAGATGGCCTAGTTTGCACCTTAACCTTTGAAATTCCAGCATAAGTCATATCATTTGGTTTTAATGCAATGTTGGCTAATAAGTCTGCCACTTTGTTTTGACCTCTCTCCATCCACCCTATACCAAATGCATCAAAGCTCTCCATTTCATCCCAAACAACATTCCTATACTATTTTAACCTCTTGTTCTTTGATACATATTTGGAACTAACTTGAGAGACCACAAGCTCAGAATCACCAATTGCCTTGAGCTTCTTGATACCATGTTTTTTAGCCAATCTCAACCCTAATAACAAGGCTCCATACTCTGCCACATTATTTATGCATTCAAATAATAGAGTGAAAGAGAACCTGAATGTCTTTCCACTTGGTGACCATAACAAAACACCTCCAAAAGACCCTTGTTTTGAACTTGCACCATCAAAATACATAGTTCAAAAATCATCAGATTCTGACAATTGTTTTATTTTAGTATCAATCAATGCAATAGGCTTATCACAATTGCTATGGAATTCCTCAACCCTAAATTCATCTATCCCACTATCAATAAAACATGTCATATTCTCAATCGGACCATGCTCAATCATATGAGGTACTTTGGACTCTCTTTCAATTTTAACATCCTTACCATCAATAGAGAAAGTAGCAAATGAAAAATCACATTGCATATTTCCCCCCATTGATGCACTCCATTTCCTTGACAAAAGCATCCCAAAGTGAGGTGGGATGTCTGCAACTAAGAAAGTTATGACTAAAGCCTTGCCAGTGTATTGAGTCAACTTATAAGGTAATACTCTGATGGTTCCAATAATTGGAACTTCTCTTGAATCCATAGCATAACATTTACCTTGAGTAGTATCTAATTTCAAGCCCATTACCTCCATTATTTTGACTAGCATAACATTATTTGAGGCCCCTAAATCTATCATACAGTTCTTTAGAGTTTTCCCATTTATATCCACACTCAAGAAAAAGGGGTTTATGCTTTTGAGGCACATGTTAATAGAATTTCCTAAATACACAGGGGGAATTTGTGACACAATTCCCTCCACTTCCTTTTCTTTCTCTTTATCTTTCACCTCTTTACTTCCATGTTTAGCCTTATTACCAACAACATCTGTGATTAAGGCTATTGTCTTTTCTTTTTGTTCATCTATTCTCATCATTTCTAGTAAAGGTATAGTTACTTTAACCCGAGAAAGAACATGAAACATATCCACAGGTGTATACTTAGGCAAATTAAACATAATACCTTCACCATTTTCCTTTCTCTCTCGCTGATTACATCCTCCTAGCTTATTTTGCTTGTTATCCTCTATAGCAAGTTTAGCTACCTTTGTAATCACCTTTTTCTTCACCAATGGTGCAACTACACCTTATTGAATCTTTGGGGTTTCATTATTTTTTTCCCAAATCTTATCACCCTTAACTTCTTTGACTTTTACAGCATCCTTTTTGTTGTTAACCTTAACGCCTTTGTTTTTATCCTTTTTCTCTTTGATAAATAAGCTAGCAGGTTTACCTTGCTCACCACCAATAGTTCTACTTCTCAATTGAAGTGAACCTCTCAGTTGGGCAGCCATTTCTTTAGTCAACCTTGCAATTTCCTCTTTTGACGGTCTTCTTAAGGACACTAAATCTTTAGCCTGCTCCATATTGCAAGCATTACGATCAAAATCACCTTCCTCATCAAAAAAGACCTCTTGATGGTACATCTCATTTCTCTATCTATAATTATCCAGATAAGCTTCCTATATTTCATCATCAGAGGAACATTCTACTTCATCAATGTATGCCCTAGCCATACAAACATCTACATTATCTTGCTCATACTTTGATGTCTGCTCATGAGCATCCTCCTCAATTTCCTCAGAAAAAATAAATTGAGCAACCCCATAGTAATTTTGATCATGAGGATGTTGACATAGTTCACACCATGGTCTGTCTACTACCATATTTATTGAATGTTTTTGCAAAGGGTCTGGTGTATGCTGATCATTTTTAGGCTTTTGGCTAGGCAAGATTAGCTTTCCATCTTCTCAATTTGTATTATAAGGATAATTTTCCAATCTAGGCTGCCTATCATTCTTATTATAGGGCTGCCTTTCATTCACTACACCCTTTTCTTTCTTAGAAATAGTTTGCTTTATGTCTTTTAGAGTATTGTAAACCTTTTCCCACTTTGCATCATTCTGAGGCTTTGCAGCAGGAACTTTCTCAATTTTATTCCTAGGATTTTTCAAAAGCACAGGTTCTTCTCTCCTACCATACTTCCCAAAATCTCTTCTATTACTTTCAATATTTATAGCCACTCTAAATGCATCCCTCATAGTCCAATGGTTTTTATCTCTGAGGAGATATGCCATTTTAGCATCAAAAGCATTGAAGTATGTAGTTAAGAAAAGATTTTCATCAAGCCTCAAAACCTAGAACAACTTATACATTGCTTTTTGAAATCTTAAATTAAACTTTTTCATAGGCTCATTCAATGACTTGATGTTATTAAATTCATTCAACATGAAACTAGCATTAGTTTTATCACCATACTGCTCTTTAAAACACTTTTCAAACTCATCCCATGAACCAATACTAGCATTAGGTAAACCTCTATACCAATCCCTTGCATCTTCTACCAAGGATTGTACAAACAATTTCATTACAACATCTTCATGTTCTACCTCATAATCATTTAATATGTCCATGAAATCTTTCAAGTGTTCCTCTATTGTCATAGCATTATTACTAGCAAAATTATTCATCTTTTCTCTCAAGTCAGCAGGGATAGAAATTGGATAACCAGGAATACCATCAAAGAAAAATGGCCTATACATTTCCAATTGTATAGGCCGTCATTGAAATAATCCTTCATTTCTCTGAGAATCCACACAATACCCTTTATCTTGTACTCTAGAACCATCCTGATTTGGATTTGCAAACCCAGTTACATGAATCTTTGGGCCAGAACTATTTATGCTGGAGTATGGATTAATTTTATAACTGCCCTTTAAGGCATCTTGGTGGTTTGACAAGGTTGTAGCTTGTAGAACCTCATCTGTAGTTGTCATCTTGAGGAAACTTATTTGCCTCTTCATTTTTGCATTTGCAGCCTCAATCTTTGTTCTCTCCAACTCTTCTACCAAAGCTTCACTCTCCTTCTTAGCCTTTTCTAAATTAGATTTTGTTTGAAATGACACATGTGGTTTGAGATATTGTTTAGTACAATGGGGAGTCACCTTCTCATTTATTTTAATCCCCTCAAATTTTTGCTTTCCTTTGTCCAATGTAGGCTTAGGATTTGTATTACTTGGTTGAGACCTATCATGAGTCAAAGGTTTTGGGTCTGTAGGTTTGGGTTGGGAATCAATATGGGCTAATGATCCTTAAATATGCTCATAGTTTGAAACTTTTGATACTCTTACATTTGTTATTAATAGTTGTTTAAACCTGTTGATTAAAGACTTTTTGGGTAGTATCCTATAGCAATGAATTCCATATTCCTACAGCTTGACAACTTTATTAATTACCTTTTTGACCTCCCACATGGCTGATGTATGCCTATGATTTTGGATAATGGAATAGGATTAATATGTGATTAATGAATGGATGTTGTGTCACTTGTGTGTATGTTTTCCTTCGCCTTTGTCACTTATTGCAGGTTGTTGAAGGGAGCGGAAGCTGATCAAGCGCAAGAATCTTTACTCTATTGAAGAAGTCATTTCAGTAATAACTCTTTGACTCAATCTTTCGGAAGATGCTTAAATGGTCCTTTGATTTAGGGAGTATGTAATGCTATATTTTCTTTGGGTTGCGTTGAGCAGATAGACTTTCATTTATGAATATCTGTTCCGTAGATTCAAAATGTATTTATGATCATGAGTCCCTCTGTTAGTTAGTTTCCTTTTTCATTTAAATAACCATTCCTCCTACGCGAGTGAACGAGGATTAAAAAAAAAACAATATGTGTTAAAATTAAGTGGAAGAAGCAATACAGTTCTGTGTTAAGTTTTATTTTTCAAATAGAGTAATCGATGTATCCTGGTTCTGAGTATGAATAAAATTCGATAAAGCTTTGAGTCAACTTCTTGTGTAATATAGTTGATGCTTGCTAAGGGGGCCCACTTAGTAAGTATTCTATAGCAAGTTGTTGTAGTTAACTGTTCATTTCATGTCGATTACTAGTTAGAATCTATTTATGTAGATTTCAACGAAAACTTAGCTTTGTAATTCTCCTACAGCATCGAGAATCCATCCCTGTGTCTATTCCTGCAGCATAAGGCCAATTTATATTTTTTCCTTTAATAATAGTTGTTGTGATTTCTATTTTAGCCGAGTTGTGTTTAAGTTAAAAAGCTTTACGTTGCATTACTTTTAAGCATTTGTTTTCTATAGATGGTGACTGGAAACTAGTTCTTAGTGCACATACCGTGCTGCTCCATTTCAAGTATACATTCCCTGGTTTGATAAAGTAAATGAATGACCATGAGAAGATGTTAGTCGCCTGTTGGAATGTCCAATTCCCAGTTTAGTTATGCTATGACTTTTATATCCTTTTGTGGGCGTGACCATTTTGCCATTTGTGGGGGGATGGTGTCAATCTAGAACCCGCTATAGTCATTCTTAGCGTTAGTTTAGTCAGTTGTTTAAGTATTTTCAAGTTCTTTTCAAATACCATTTATTCTATTGCATGCATAGAAGAAGAAGAGATGCACTAGGAAGGTTCCTCCCTGAAAACCTGTTTGTTGAACTACCATTTAACCTAGTTGACGAAGAACCTGAGGAAAATCCATTTGCTCTGATATTCCACCAAGCAAATATGGCAAATAACCACCTAATCCACCTCCTACTTTTGAGTTTCCCATTGTTCCCAGCGAGATATTGATAACCCGAAAAATATTCCTTTTCATTACTTCCCAAGTTCTATGGCCTAGTTACAGAGGACCCATAAACTTTTCTATTTGAGTTTGATATCCTCTGTCGCAGTTATGACTACACTTTAGATGCTCACAAGCTGAAGTTGTTTCCTTCCACCTTGAAGGAAGGAGCTCTTAAATGGTTCATGAGTTTGGGGAGAGGTGTTGTTGATAGTTGGGCAGCCATGCAAACAAAGTTTCTTGACAAATATAAGGAATATTGTAAGAGTGGCAATAAGGGAGACGATATATTTAGAATTCAGCAGAAGGAGGATGAAAGTATGGAGGATTATATCTCAAGATTCTTGTTTTCCTTGAAAAAGAATTCAGACCATACTCTCAACGAAGAATCTCAGAAACTACTCTTTTTAAGGGGAATCAGTGATACTTGTATAGACACCCTGGACCTAATGGGAGGAGGTGATATAACCCAACTGCTTTGGGATGATATTAAGAAAATATGTCTTAATTACTCTCGAGCAAATGTGAAGAAGGGTAGAGGTCATCGACCTACAGTGGGAAAGTCTTCTTCCAGTGGAGTTTCCCGGATGGAGATAACAAATTTGTTGTCTGACTTCAAGTAGGATATCATTAACAATATGGCTACACAACTAGACACTATGCAAGCTCAGAAGAAACATAAGGAAGCTTCATGGAGTCTTGGTAGGATTCTGTCCACATTACTTGATAGAAGAAATGTAGTGCAAATCGAGGCGTTTGGCTACAATCCTGAAGCTAAAGCAATTACCCTCTTGAGATTTAAGCGGTGATAGAAGGTGATGATGATCAAGTGTTCTTTGTTGCACAAAGGAGACCATGGGATCAAAGACAAGGTATGCCTCAAGACCCTTTGACTTTTGGTAATCCTTATTCTAGCTATAATAACCAATGGCAACCTACATATGGACCACTACCACCTTGGAACACGTCTCAACCCAATTGTCCTAACTATCAGACCCCTCAATGGAAATCTCTTCAAGGAGGTTGGCAGCAGCCACAAGGACAATGGACCCCACCTCAAGGTAATTGGCAGTAGAATCCTCAATGGAGAGGTTCTCAGCAATGGCAGAACTAGTCCCCTAGGTTCGTGCAACTTCCACAACCACAACCTCAGGCCCTAATGCCACCTCCTGTAGCAACTGCCACAAATACTAGCCCTCCAAAACAAATGTCTATGCCTTCCCAACCATTTCCAAATCCCAATAATAAGCAAGAGCAGTAGCCACAATAGCCCATGTATTTTGCTGAAGCTAACCAGTATCCAGCTTATGCTTAAACATTCATGATATCCATTTGAGGTCTGGAACTACTCTTCCTACTCCACAACTGCTTCTAATTACTGAGATACCAAATTATCCCCCTATAGAACCTATTGCACTTGATGTTCCTACTGAGCATATACCTATAACTGATACAGATTCTAGGGAGCCTGTTTTGCAAAGTCAAGACAAACCACCTTTTCCTCAAAGGTTACAAAGTACCATATCTAAATCTATGGAAGAATCCACTTTTGACATTCTTGATCAACTAAAGAATGTGCAAATTTAGATTCCTTTATTTCAGGCCATTAAAGATGTTCCAATTTATGGGAAGGCCATTAAGGAGGCCTGTTTGAAGAAACCTAGATGGAGGAAAAAAGATCCCCAAACAATTCATGTCTTAGAGAAATTGGCTGATATAATATTAGAAAATGTAGTCATTCCAAAGTACATTGACCCTGGAAGTCCTGTAGTGCAAATACATATAAATGGCCAAATTGTAAAAAATGTTTTGATTAACCTTGGTGTTGCCATCAATGTCATGACAAAGCATACAATGAACTACTTGAACATTCTAAACATTAGATCTACACCTACAGTCCTGCAGCTTGCAGATAGCTCCACAGTCAAACCTGATGGAATGGTGGAAGATGTAATTGTCACTCTTGAATCTTGGGAGTATCCAACTAATTTTACAATATTATCTATTAAGGAAACTTTAGGAGGATACCCAGTTATCCTAGGTAGACCATGGTTAGCAACTGGTCATGCTTTTATAGGATGTC
>VDFB02182250.1:0-18966 GCA_007258455.2 Sequoia sempervirens
ATAGAGAGAGTGAGTGAGAGAGAGAGACCTAAGAGAGGGAGATGGGTAGGAGGGAGAGACTTGAGAGAGAGAGAGGGTAGAGGGTAGAGGATAAAGGGTTTAAGGGTTTAGGGTTTAAGGGTTAAGGGTTATGGGTAGAGGGGAGAGAGATAGAGGGATACAGTGAGAGAGAGAGGGAGGGATAGAGAGTAGAGGGCTAAGGGTAGAGGGAAGGGAGATAAGAGTGAGTGAGAGAGAGATAGACCTAAGAGAGGGAGAGGGGGTAGGAGGGTGAGAGTTGAGAGAGAGAGGGAAAGAGGGAGGGAGTGGGAGAGAGATAAGGGGTAGAGGGTTAAATTTAGAGGGTAGAGGGTTTAAGGGTTTATAGTTTAAGGGTTAATGGTTTAGGTTTAGGGTTTAGGGGAGAGGGGAGAGAGTTAGAGGGAGCAAGAGAGAGAGAGAGACCTGAGAGAGGGAGAGGGGGTAGGATGGAGAGACTTCAGAGAGAGAGGCTAGAGGGTTTAAGTGTTTGGGGTTTAAGGGTTAAGAGTTAAGATTTAATGGTTTAGAGTTTAGGGTTATGGGTAGTGATGGAATTTCAAAGTTTTGTTCTCTGTGTTCTATTTTATCCTGCCTTGTGTCTCTGGTCATCTATGGTGTTTGGGAAAAGACTAAGGATGGGGTTTTACCTTCATCTTCATGTAAAACCCTAGTGTTCATCTTACACCTTGGATGGGATCTATTTGGTAGTTACTTTTTGGGAAGGTTTTAAAACAACTTAAGCCCCATCGCTTCATCTAGGCTAGGCCCCCTTTTGTTTTATCATTTTATTTCCTTCACCTGACTTTATTTTTCCTAAGTCTTTTGTTGGTCCCGTGTTCCCTTATTAAAACAACTTATGTCATTGTTTTTCTTCATCCTAGTGATGTCCCCTTATTCCTTTAGGGGAGAGGGCCTAGTAGTCTTGCAAGCTAACTTTCTCATAATGTAGCAATTGACTGGAATATCGTAGAACCTTCATTTTTTTTTTGAAATGTAGACTAGTCTCTTATTTATCTATAACTAAGGTTTGGAGGCGCGACTCATCATGCAACTCACCACATTGGAAGATCTTTTGAGAAGTGTCTAAAATTTGACTTTTTAAAGGTTCGACCAAAACTTAATCATGGAACCCCCAATAGTTGAACCAAAAAAATATCATTTATTGCTTGTAGAATATGATATTTTTATTTAAATTGAAATTAATATACAACCTAAGTGGACCAAATACTTATTGATAACCATAAATCTTTGATATCTCTACCTTTTATATTCAACACATATGGACTAATAGTTGAACACACAAAATCTATTTGTTATAAAAACAACACATAATTATTTAAAATACAACTTATATTGAACAAAAATGAACCAATAGTTGAACACTAAAACTTTTTGAAAATCCTTCACATTTAATGGGAAAATACATGTTATTTATTGTGCTCACCTTTTATATTTGTGATAGGATAAACTATTAATATAAAATTATCCAATGCTTGTACATTGCTACCCCAATTGTTGTACACATAAGAACAATATTTTTTCACTATGATAACAATACTTGTTTAAATGAGTGTCTTATTTTATTAAATGAGAATTTTATTTTTTAAATGATATACTTATAGTGGAGAGTTGTGATATTTTATTTGAAACAAAAAAAATACTTATTTCACTTCTTCAGGAATGTATTTATGTTTTTTCATATAACATTTAGAGGTTCTCATGTGTTCAAGTATTGGTCCATTTTTTATCAACATTTGGTTTTTTCTTTATTTACATTTGGACTGTTTATTTACAATATATAGTATAAATATGTGGTAAGACTGGGTATTATCATCATGATTCAGTGTATGACTATTGGACCCTGCACGACTACTGGGCCCTCTCCCCTAATAAATGTTTTTATTTTATAGAGGGACAAGTTCACATGGTCATAGATCAATCGTCATGTGATCTCATTCGTTCCCCGCCATCCCATGATGACTCCACCACACTATCTTTGTTGATCATGATATCATGGGCAAGTGCCACATGTCTCATCTGGTGAAGCTGAAGGAATGATAAATACTTTGATGTGTCTTTAATACATTATGTCGCGAGTTACTAAAGCAATTATAAGATGCACATTTTTTAAATCAACGAAGATGTTATAATCTCGGTAGAAAGGTGCTCGATGGTTAATAACAAGGCTGGCGACTGTGTTGAATGAATAGGATTGTCGATGGTTGAGATCCACGGTTGCTCACCATCGCATGATCAAAATTTGTGAGGTCTTTATTGATTGCAATATCACGGGTGGGTGCCACGTGGATCTCCTTGGCAACGAGTAGTATGGTGGGCCCCTTATTGAAATGATGGAGACTATGTTAATTTTCTTTGAAGGCAGTCGTTCGATGATCTGACCAAGGTGAAGGATTGACGGCTAATGTTTGAATCTACATCAAATGCGATTAGATCCATTTGTGCAGTGCGCGAGTAAGCTTTAATGGTGGCCATGATATCTACTACCATGGTTTGATTGAAATAAAGTAACTATTCTTCTACTTTTGGTATCACAAAGCATTCAAAACATCTTAAATGGGGATTTTTAGTGGATATGTTCTGTATAAGGATTTGATAAGTAGTATTGGGTTAGAATACATGTTCATGAAATTGTAAAGCAATGTTCTCAAGGATCTTCTATGTTATGTGTTAAATCTATCATAAACCCTTAGATGTTTATGAATTTGACTCCCTTAATGGATATATGGCACTGATGTAAGTTGTACTAATTTGTATGGTTCAGTATTTTGTCTGTCTTTACCTAACGCTTGCTACAAATTGAAAATCAATGACTATTTTACACTGTGGAATGTGTTGTAGTTATCTCATGCTTCAAATACTTGATATTACTGATGAACAACCAATTCTATTCAGTATTATGCTATTATGTTGAGCTATTAAATGAGATTATCTATTTTTGTTAATGTTGTTTATGATAATGGTACAGAGGTTGTAAATGCATTAAGGGATCACCCTCCTAGGTCTTGCAGAGCCCAAAGTGTAGGAGGTCTTTAAAATCCTCGTCATTGGTCTAGGTCCTTCGAGCTACCCTTGATTGGAATTGGCAATTCCATAGGTAAATTAGAAGACTAATCTGGTTACAATAAAAAAACCAATAGGTAGAGGGGAGAGAGATAGAGGGATTCAGTGAGAGAGAGAGGGATGGAGTGGGAGAGAGATAGAAGGTAGAGGGTTAAGGGTAGAGGGGAGGGAGATAAGAGTGAGTGAGAGAGAGAGAGATACTTGAGAGAGGGAGAGGGGGTAGGAGGGTGAGACTTGAGAGAGAGAGGGAGGGAGGGAGGGAGTGGGAGAGAGATAGAGGGTAGAGGGTTTAAGGGTTAATGGCTTATGGTTTAGGGTTAAAGGTAGAGGGTGTTGGTTTGTTTTTTACACTATAACCAAGTTGGTCTTCTAATCTACCTATGGGATTTTCAATTCCAATCAAGGGCATCTCGAAGGACCTGGACCAACTAATGAGGACTTTAAAAAGCCTCCTACACTTTGGGCTCTGTGAGACTCGGGAGGGTGATCCCTTAATGTGTTTACAACCTCTGCACCAATATCATAAACAATGTATTAACACATAACAGATAATCCCATTGAATAGCTCAACACAATAGGATAATATCGAATAAAATTGGTTGTTCATCGATAATATCAACTATGTGGAGCATGAGATAACTACAACACAATCCATAGTAAAATATAGTCATTAATTTGCAATTTGTAGCAAGCTCTAGGAAAAGAAAAACAATTATTGAACTACACAAATAAGTACAACTTAGATCAGTGCCATATATCCATTGCAGGAGTCAAATGCATAAGCATCTAAAGGTTTATGATAGATTTAATACATAACATATAAGATCCCTAACAATATTGCATTACAATTTCATCAGTATGCATTCTCACCCAATTATACTACTTATCAAATCCTTATACAGAACATATCCGCCTATAATCCTATTCAAGCATTTTAATTAATTCCTTGAATTAAAGCTAAAATAAGGACTATACACACCACAACAGTGAGATGAATGAAACAACTCTTAGTCATCTTATTCAAAATTTGGATATGCATGTACAGTGGAGAGACATGAGTTTGAATTTATCATTTCAACTCAAATGTTAGTATTGTTATACAACATTTTAAATCCCCATGAATTCAAAATCGATTACAGAATAACTTAGAGCCTAAATTGTATTTCTCTCTAAAACCATCAGACTTTACAATTTTCTCTGCAACTTCACCTAGACTCAACCAAAAATTATCTAACTTGCTAACCCGTACTTCTGGCCTTGAAATCCTTCTTATAGAAAATGAAGGAGCAAACAAGCATCAGGCCAGAAAGTACACATGTCACTAGCCAATTAGCACACCTAGTGATATTCCAAAAAATATTACAACAGCCATCACCTTGGAGAATATTCTTGTTCATCATGTCATCTGAGAAAATTGATGCAACAACAAAAAACCACAAGAAACCCATGCCGAGAATGTCATCAAAGAAAAATTGGAAACCATTGTAACTGCAACATCAGATTTACCACCTATTAGTAGTCCATTCCTTTTACTCTTCCTTAGTCAAATATTTAGCTACCCATTTTTGGTATTCTTCATCAGTCGGCCAGTCAAAACTAATCACCTCATTCACCTTGGCATTATAAGGTGTGTATTTTACCACTACCTGATTTGCATCTCTTTCAAAAGCTTCCAAAAATGAGCAGGTACTAATGATTTTATCCATACAGCTCACCAACAAGTCATAATCTAAGTCATCACAAATTAATTTAATTTGATCATTGATGACTTCACTTGCTTGATCCTACCACTGCTGGAGTGACCTGATTTTCCCCTGCTCATCAATTATATCTGGTAACAATGTGTTACCCCAATCATTAAAATTCTTCACCAATTCCTTGATCTTCCTACTCAAATCATCTTGTAGGGTCTAAAAACCTTGCAATGATTTAGCCAACACTTGAGTAGGCTTTAATTATTGGGGCCTATTATTTGTATCAAACCTTGAAGCCTTATATATGGCATCCAAATCACTGGCTCTAGGGATCCAATTTTCAATCAATGGTCTCACTACTTCCTGATCCCTATCAATATTCATTATTGCATCTAACAACAAAGAGTATAAAGAATGTATAGATAGCAATTTACTATCAACCTTTTCATTTAAATTCCTCAAGACAGTAGTAACAATCTCCTTTTTCTTTGAAAGAGATCCCTCCTCACTTACCTTCAATGATGTATGCAATTCATCAATTCTTTGCAAGAGCTGCTTCTTTGTAGGATCAATAAAGCACTCTGTTTCTTCATCAATTTATTCTAAAGGAGGGGTGAGAGAAATATTTTGACTGGGAGACCTTGGTGTGGAAACAACTGGAGAAGCAGGAGGCACTGACCCTACTGTGGAAGGTAATGTACTAGTCCTTGGAGCACATAATGTATCCCCAATTTGTTTATACCTAAACCTTTCCACCTCAATCTACAACTCAATATTCATCTATTGCATCTTGTTGTATTCCTCTTGATCAAAAGGTTATACTTCTCCATTAGGCTCTTCTTTTCAGCCTCCTCCCTTTCAGCAGTCTTTTGGGCCAATTTGGCCACATTCACAGTCAAATTAGTGGCATCAGTGGTTGAAGTCTCTAAAGCTCTCTTTATTATTAATCCTCCTCTAAAATTTGGATTAATATCCATAACATTCCACCTTCATCCTTGAGGGGCCAATGCCCAAATTGCCAAAGTTTCATATTCCTCACTAAAGGAAGAATCTTGCAATGCTACCTTGACTTCTTCTTTAGAGTCTTGTAAAGGATGCTTGGACTTTAAAATAGCATTAAATGCTACAAGATCTGCAATGTCCCATTTAGGCATAATCAACACACCAGCCTGACTCACTAGTCTTCTTCCCTCTTCAGGAGTGATGTTCTTAAATTCCTCCATTAATTCAGCTTTTACCTCCTCATCAATATCCTGGTCTAACCTATTAGGCCTTATTTCTCTTCTCTTCTTAAATTTCTCTTGATATTCTTCAAATTTCATCCTCCATACCAATTGCAAGAATACAAGAGTTTTTACAAATGTATTGTCATCTAGAAACTCCTTACATGCTTCCATTCTTGCATCTTGTACACTTTTTTCCTTTCATAGCTAAATCAGATAGAACCAATTTAGCTGACCTAGGAGGGGAAGGCATACCAACCTGCATGTCCTGATCAGTAGCAATATTTCCATGCATTAGATCCTCTTGTGGTTGATCAATTCTTTGTCTTTTAGGGCTTGGCTCAGATGGTGGTGATGAGGGATTGTCTTCTGGTGATGATTCTAAATCAATGATTTTAATTGCCCTAGGCACTTTGAATTTTGGACCTAGTTGTGAAGGAAACTTCATTATTTGCTTTCCTTTTCTGTCCACTTCCTCTTCATCACTGCTATCATCCTTTTTCCTGCTATAAATAGGCCACCTTTCTGTAGGCTGGTATGCTGGCCTTGTTTCAATTGGCCTGGCACCTTGTTCCTATACATCCAGACTTAGTTCTAAATTTATCTTTTTGGTCCTCAATGTTCCCATAATTTCCTTGAAGTTCTCCATTAGAAATTCAATCTTCTTATGGTATGGATTGAACTCCAACAATGGATTATACTTCGGATCCATCTGTTAGAACTATAAAATTTTGATAATTTTACATGTGTTTCTCATCTCCCTGAGTTTCCAAAAGAATCCTTGCCATGTGCACAAAATCCCTTTCTTCATAACATTTTGCCCATTTTTTACTGTGTGGTCTCATAAAATTCATCTAGGTCTGAGTATTTCACCTTGTAGTCCATATCGGCGTGAGATTGTCAAAGTTTCCCTAAGCCACAAGGCATTTTTTTCGATATGCATCTGTGTTGCCTATTGGCAAGACATTTTTTGGTGTCACAGCGATCAAAATTCATTTGTAGGTGTCTATCGACATGACACTTTTATTGTTTCAGTGACAGAAGGATCCCCATTAGTGTGAGTGCCATCGTCAAAATGAGGTCACAACGAAGTTGTTATGTCTTACTAATTAGCTCACATGGATTCGTTTTGGCCAAACTAAAGGTTTTTTATCTAAAGTCTCAGTGAATTCATTGTGTCTTACCGACTGCCAATAAAGCAAACACTTTGGCCAAGCAAAGGGTTTTCAGGATGAGGTCTTGGCGAACTCATTATGTATCAGCAACTAGCACACAGAACAATGTTTCGATAAGACTAAAGTGCATCGAGGAGATGTCACAACGAATTCTTATTGTCTAACTGACCAGTAGTATAGATTTACATATCAGTAAGACTCATATGCATTGGGGTATTGTCTCACCGAGTGGCTCTAGTCTTGCCGATAGAACACAAAAATATTTTATCGGTGAGAAAACTAACATGTCTCAACAACCAAAAGAGTATTACAAGATGTGTCTCAGTAAGATATAGGGTGACCGATATGACATCTCTCTGACTCTGAAGGGTCACGACGAATTAAAAATGACAAATGAGCACATCTCGGTAAGACGAAGTATAGTCTGTGGGACCTCTCCCTGACTATGAATTATCTCAATGACACACAAGATGGAAGGACATCTTTCGGTAAGATACAAGGTGACCGATATGGCATCTTCCTAACATCACAGGGTCATGATGAAGTGATGAATAGTAGGATGACTAACGGTGATACATTTTCCTTCAGCATAACTATAGAATGTCTCGGTGACTATTTAAGAGATGATTAACAAAATCATGATTGCAACTATTTGTCGACATTGGAATATGAAGCAATGTGTCTCTTCAGATACAGATGTATAAATATTCATTCTCAAAGGATATCATTAGAAATTATCAGATTAGATTAGAGATAGAGTAGGACAGGAATAGCATTTCCACAAAATAGAGACTATGATGTATGATTTCAAAATGGAGATTTTAATGAGAATCATTTGATGTTGCAGCTCATTTCTAGTGTCAATTGTCTGTTAGATCTATCAAAAGTATTACTAAGTTGTCTCCAAGATTGATGCTTTCTGGTTGTTTAAATTGGTATAACAATTTTATATTCAATTTATCAGGGCACATTTGTTGTTTATGTGTGGTTAATTGATTGGTTCTTTCAAGAAGAGATTAAATCCTTTTGGTTGATCATAGTAATTAGGGAAATTCATCTGGATTATTAAAGAACTTAGTAGTCACAATCTTGCATGTTTATACAAGTTATAAACAAAACATATGCCAAACAATGTGAGTTTCTACCAGGAAGATATTTTCTCATCTAGATTTCATTTGACTCCGGATACCCAATAAGGCACTAGTCTCTACATTTCACCATTTAGATTCATTCATTTTCTTTACATCTGTTAACTGAGCATATTAGGATTTAGTTTTGAGTATCTGTATACAATTTATACCAAATTTGATTTCATTTTTTCACTTCCATCTTCCATCGTGGACAAATCATTGCAAGAGAGAATATCATAAGTCAAGTCTTCCCAATTCGTATAGGTACACCCGCCTAGGTCTAGCAGCACCTGAAGAGTAGAAGGTCTAAATCTTTTGACCTTGTTTGTTACCCTAAAACGTCATGAAAGCTTGACAACCTTTCGTGGTTCAAACCTGCATTTTTGAGAGCTAACATTTTGCACAATATCTAATAGCTTATCATAAGTGATCCATTTCTCCTTGTTCAACTCCTGCCTATTTAGATCAAATTCATTTATGATCAAATCCTTGGGAAAGTTGAACTCATGCACAAATTTTTCAGTCTTTATTCTTTGTCTGAAAAGGGCAAAGAAACCCTCAGGATCATGCTTCCACTTTGGACCGCACCTCAAATGGTAATCATCAAAGAATTTCTCAAAATGCACCCAACCTCCTTTCAAAAAGGAAAAATTAGACACCAATGTATAATTAGGGAAAAATGTTCCCTTACCCCTCTTTGTGAGGTTGTCCTCATGGATACAACCTATTTTCCACATAAATTCTGCAAACCCCACTGTTGGTGGCACATTGTATGGTAGTATATGGGGGGTTCCTTGAAAACTGTATAGTCTCAAAATAGTGTTGACTGAATATGGGATAATGTCACCCCAAGTATGGAAAACTTTCAATTTTGGCTTCCTCCCTTTTAGCATGAGGAAATCATGCAATTCCTTAGAGATCCTATGTACATTTACCATTAGTCTAGCCCTCAATCTAGAAGCAAAGAAATTATCAAATTGCACATAACTAGTGCTTTCCTTATTGCAAGATAAATCTGCAGCCCATAATTGTACTAGAAATCTTTCTCCATCAACTAATTGCCTTAATTCCATCTTTTCAGAGAAAAATTCAGCATTCTTGAACAAGAACATATGCATCATAATAGAATACCAAAATAATTGAGTTTCGGTATCATTTTTCTTTAACTTTGACAACCCTTCATGTATCCTCTCAGCCAAGATAGAAGAAAAGTCATATGTCATAGATAAGTTAGGGTGTTTTATTTGCACCCCCATGAACATGTATGCAATAGGCATCACCACACCAGGACTGAAACCCAAAATCTGACACAATGAATAGAAAGTGGACAAGAAATGATATGCAAAATAGTTTAATCTGAAAGGTTCCTGGTCACCAGGGCTGATATGAAATCGTGAACCTCCTGCCCTAGCCAGATGAGGTGGAAGCAACTTAGCTCTAAAAAGAGACTTCAATTTTTCATATTCCTACTTCATTTCCTCAAGATTGATAGGAACCAAGTCTTCACTTGGTTCACTCAAGTCAAAAATCTGCTGGACCTCTTCTCTATTAATGCTCAACAAAACCTTTCCATCATTATCCCTGATTACCCATGTGACAAGGTCATATCTTGCAGCCACTACCCTAAGTAAGTCTATGTTAGGGAACATGTTTGGGACCACCAACTTTCCCAAATCATGCATCAAGCCATTTGAAAAGGGGTGAGGAAAATTCCTCTGTCCATACCATAATCTGAACATTTCCAAGCCTATGAGAGGAACCCTAGCATCAACAATGTTAGAGAAATTATATACTAACCCTTCCCCCAAGATTTTCACTCACATTAGAACCAATCCCTTCTTCCTATCATTTGTTGACCAAGGCAATTGATCCAGGAAATCATCATACAGGTTTCTTCTTAAATAGTCAACTTGGCCAAAATGTTGCTTTGGCGGTGCCATCTTGGACAAACTAGGGTTGTTTTACAATTTCACACTTTGAATAGCTAGGACTAACCAGATATAGGAAATTATAGAACAAAACACTATAATTTCTCACAACTATAATTAAACTATAGCCCTAACATGTTTTTAAACAAGCTCAATGACAAGCACAACAAATATTTTCCCAAATTCAAGTGCAGAATGACTAAGAAGCACTGAAATTAACTCACGGATTTGTTTGTAGAAGTCCCAATATTCTGGCTATAGAGATTCACAACTTTGCTTTCAGCTCTAAAACTGCTCTGCAAAATACTTGAATGCTTTGTGATACAAATAAAATAGGAGAATTAATTTTATCTCGATCAAATCATGCCAGCAAATGTCTCATCCACCATTAAATCTCACTTGTGTGCTAAACGAATGGCTCCAACCATATTTGATGTAGATTTAAATTTTAGTTGTCGATCCTTCAGTTAGATCAAATCATCAAATGACTGTCTTCAAAACAAGCTGACATAATTGCCAACGTGGAAATAAGGGGCACACCATACCATACGTTGCCAAGGAAGTCCATGTGGTAGTCGCCCATGATATCACAATCAGTAAAGATCCTACAACTTTGGATCACACGATGGTGGGCAACCATAGATCTTGAGCATTCATGATCTTTTTCCTTCAACATAGTAGCCAACCTTATTATTAACTGTCGAGCATCTTTTTCATCAAGATTATAACATATCCGCTGATTTAAAATATGTACACCTCAAGAACACTTTAGTAACCCGCATTTTAATTATTAAGGCTGGATTAATTTACCACAATATTTCCTTCATTCCTTTGGCTTCATCAAATGAGACACGTGGCGCCCGCCCATGATATCGTGATCAGTAAAAACCTTGCAACTTTTGATCACACGATGGTGGGAAACCATTAAGATATGATGACAATTGATCGATGGTCAACCAAACTTATCACCTTCGACCTCACCAAATAGGGCACATGGCACCCGCCCGTGATATCGTGATCAACCAAAGCGGTGTGGTGGGGTCATCACGAGATGGTGGGGAGCAGCTGAGATCAAACGATAGTTGATCAACACGAACTTCATCCTTCTGCAAAACAAAAAATTTATTAAAAGGACAAGGGAACATCACTAGGCAGATGGTAAACAATGACATAAGTTGTTTTTAAATGATGAAACACGGGGCCAACCAAGACTTAGGAAAATAAAACCCTATAGAGGAAATAAAATATTAAAACAAAGGGACTCAGCCTAGATGGAACAATAGGACATAAGTCATTTTAAAAACCCTCAAAAAGTAACATCAAAATAGATCCCAACCAAGGTGTAAAATAAACACAAGGGTTTTATATGAAAATAAAGCTAAAACCACCAACCCAAGGAAAATTATGACACCATGAAAGACCAGTAACACCAGGCAAGGTAGGAATGGAACATAAGGAGCAAAAATATAAAGTTCCATCAGAGGGGAGAGAGATAAAGGGAGTGAGTGAGAGAGAGAGACCTGAGAGAGGGAGAGGGGGTAGGAGGGAGAGTCTTGAGAGAGAGACAGGCAGGGAGTGGGAGAGAGATAGAGGGTAGAGGATTTAAGTATGCAAGGGTTAAGGGTAGAGGGCTAAGGGTAAGTGGAGAGACTTGGGAGTGAGAGAGAGAGATAGAGGGTAGAGGGTTTAAGGGTTTAGAGTTTAAGGGTTAAGGGTTTAAGGTTTAGGGTTAAGGGTAGAGGGGAGAGAGATAGAGAGAGTGAGTGATAGAGAGAGACCTGAGAGAGGGAGATGGGGTAGGAGGGAGCGACTTGAGAGAGAGAGAGAGAGAGGGTAGAGGGTTTAAGGGTTTGGGGTTTAAGGATTAAGGGTTTAGGGTTATGGGTAGATGGGAGAGAGATAGAGGGATTCAGTGAGAGAGGGAGGGAGTGGGAGAGATAGAAGTACATAGAGGGTTAAGGGGTAGATGGTAGAGGTTTAAGGTTAGGGTTTAAGGTTAAAGGGGAAAGAGATAGAGGAGTGATTGAGTGAGAGAGAGACCTAAGAGAGGGAGAAGGGGTAGGATATTGAAGATACTTGAGAGAGAGAGAGAGGAGGAAGTGGGAGAGAGATAGAGGGAGGGAGGGTTAAGCGTGGGGTAGATGGTTTAAGGGTTTAGGGTTAAGGATGGAGGGAGAGAGAGATAGAGGGAGTGAGTGAGTGAGAGAAAGACCTGAGAGAGGGAGAAGAGGTAGGAGAGGGAGAGTTCAGATAAAGTGAGTGAGTGAGTGAGTGAGAGAGACCTAAGAGAGGGAGTTGTTAGGAGGGAGAGATAAAGGAAGGGAAGGTTAAGGGTAGAGGGTAGAGGGTATAAGGGTTTAGGGTTTAGGGTTAAGGGGAGAGAGATCAAGTGAGTGAGAGAGAGAGAGACCTAAGAGAGGGAGAGGGTAGGATATTGAAGATACTTGAGAGGGAGAGAGGGAGGGAGTAGGAGAGATCGGATGAGGAGGGAGGTTAAGGGTAGAGGGTAGATGGTTTAGGTTTAGGGTTGGGGTGGAGGAGGGGTGGGGAGTGGTGAGTGAGAGAAATACCTAGAGAGGGAGGAATAGGAGGGAGACTTAGATTGGTGGTGAGTGGTGAGTGAGTGAGAGACCTAGAGAGGGAGTGGTGCTGGGAGGAGACTTGGAGAGAGATATAAAGGAAGGGGAGGGATAGAGTAGGGTGAGGGTTTAGGGTTTGAGGTTAGGTTTTAGGGTTTAGGGTTTAGGGTTAAAGAGAGAGAGGGAGTGAGTGAGTGAGAGAGAGATCTAAGAGAGGAGAGGTAGTAAGATATTGAAGATACTTGAGAGAGAGAGAGAGGGAGGGGAGAGAGAGATCGAGGGAGGGAGGGTTAAGAGTAGAGGGTAGATGGTTTAAGGGTTTAGGGTTAAGGGTGGAGGGGAAAGAGATAGAGGGAGTTAGTGAGTGAGAGAAAGACCTAAGAGAGGGAGAAGGGATAGGAGGGAGAGACTTGAGATTGAGTGAGTGAGTGAGTGAGTGAGTGAGATAGAGTGAGTGAGTGAGTGAGAGAGACCTAAGAGAGGGAGTGGTGCTAGGAGGGAGAGACTTGAGAGAGAGAGAGATAAAGGATGGGAGGGTTAAGGGTTGAGAGAGACCTAAGAGTGTAGGGGGTAGGATGGAATACTTGAGAGAGAGGGAGGAGTGGAAGAGATAGAGGGAGGGGGTTAAGGGTAGAGGGTAGATGGTTTAAGGGTTTAATGTTTAAGGGTTTAGGGTTTAGGTTAAGGGTGGGAAGTGTTGGTTTTGTTTTACAATGTTTGGTCTTTTAATCTACCTATGGAATTTCCAATCCCAATCAAGGGCAGCTCGATGGACCTGGACCAATTGATGAGGAATTTAAGAAAGCCTGCTACACTTAGAGCTCTGTAAGACCAGGGAGGGTGATCCCTTAATCTGTTTACAACCTCTGCACCAATATCATAAACAACATTAACAATAACAAATAATCTCATTTAATAGCTCAGCATAATAGGATAATATCGAATAGAATTGGCTATTCATCGACATTATCGACTATTTGGAGCATGAGATAACTACAACACAATCCCAAGATAAAATAGGTCATTGATTTGAAATTTTTAGCAAGCTCTAGGTAAAGACAAACAAATACCAAATCATACAACTTAGATCAGTTCCATATATCCATTGTGGGAGTCAAATTCATAAGTATTCAAGGGTTCATGAAAGATTTAACACATAACATATACGATCCCTGATAACATTGCATTGTAATCTCATCAATATGTATTCTAACCCAATACTACTTATCAAATCCTTATACATAACATATCTGCCTATAATCCCATTTAAGCATTTTAATTAATTGCCCTTGTCAACAAATGATAGGAAGAAGGGATTGGTTTTGATGCAAGGAAACACCCTAGGGGAGGGATTAGTGTATAACTGTTCCAACATAGCTTGATGGAACACTAGATCTTTGCTCATGCTTGGGAAACCTTTCACCAAAAGATGCCACGAATGCACCTTACCCAAAGTATGCTTTAGGACCTCCATGCATACAAACACAAGGATTGTCATTTGTCATCTTGTAGTAGTGGTACCTAAGATGATGGTACTACCCCTCCCTTGGAAATTTCTCTCTTCTTACAATTGGATACATCAGTCCTCCTTTTGATTTTGTCAAAAAGATATGAAATGATTTCTAAGAAATGCCTTATTGGTTCTTCATGGCTATAGTCATTTTGTCACCCAGTGTAGATTTATTTTTTCAAATTCATAGATAACATGAAGACAAACCTGTAGCCTATAATGGTACTGCTCTTATTCATGACTATGCTCTGTTCCCTTGAAGCGCCATGATTTATGATGGTTTTTATGTTGAATATATTCATTAAAACACCCCTGTGCAAGTATATTCCTTCACTATTATAGCCTATTGTTGGAATGGATGATCAATGGTATGAAAAGGTAAAAATACAACTGTTCTTTGCTTCCTTCACTACTTGTTGCTAATTGTTGATTGTTATTCATATGCACTTGTGCCATTGTAATGTTTGATGTCCTACATGAACTTGCATGGTTGTCTTGTAGCATAACCTCATAGTTTTTGTTCATATACACTTATACTATGGCCATGGCTTCCAAAATGAGACCTCTCCTGAATCATAACTACTTAATTTTTATTTGTAACTTTTTATTTCTTGTATGCAATCATGATCCATGTTGGATCAATCATGATGAACAAAACCCCTACATGAAAGGTTATGAGCATAGCAATTGTATCTCAATCACATGATATGAGGGTTCCATTGCTGTTATAAACCTTTTGTAATGACATGTTTTCAATAGGAATATTATATGTGTCAACTAGAGTTGATGTTTCTTGAATGTCTTTTCCTTTTATGCCTTTCCTTAAAACATCATGCATTGAACGTTATCTGGAAACTTGTTCGCCTAATGTTTGATTATGAAGTCCTTGAATAGAGCCTTGTCTTTAGATTTTTTTTCTTTTGTTGTCCTTCATGAGACCATTGTAGCATGCATTGTTGGTTGTCCTTATCAATTACAATGACCTTTACCTATTGCATTCACTTTCACCAATACGTCCATGAATGAATAATATCAATAATATTTGCCTCTTGTAGCTCTTGCAAAGGTGTTGTCCTTGTACTTGTATCATGACCTTGATTCAACCATTTCTCATGTAGTATCCTCATTTTATCTTTATTGGATAGCCACATGTCATATATGTGGGTGACCTAACAACTCACCTTCCTATGTGATGTGTGACTATCCAATAGGGTTATGGTGAGAGGGGCTTGACAAGAACTTGAAATGCTTCCTCATTGTTTAAAAGATGCATAATTGAACTTGATGCATCTATGAAGTCAATTCCTTTATAAACAGATCATGGATCTTCTTAAGAAGATTCAAGGACATATCAACACAATATATTGCATCTTTTGAATCAGTCCTTTCCTGTCCTATCTTATGTTCCTTTCCTATCCTGTCTTATATTACTAGTCTTTTATGGTATTGGGAAAATCCTAAGGTTGGGGTTTTGTCTTTGACTGAATCCCTCTATCTCTCTCCCCTCTACTCATAACACTAAACCCTAAACCCTTAACCCTTAAACTCCAAACCCTTAAACCCTCTACCCTCTACCCTCTCTCTCTCTCTCAAGTCTCTCCCTCCTACCCCCTCTCCCTCTCTTAGGTATTTATCTATCTCTCACTCACTCCCTCTATGTGTCTCCCTCTACCCCCCTAAACCCTAAACCCTTAACCATAAACCTTAAACCCTTAACCCTTAAACCCTAACCCTCTACATTTAACCCTCTACCCCATATCTCTCCCTCCTCCTATTTCCCTCTCTCTCTCAAGTCTCACCCCTCCTGCCCCTTCGCCTCTCTCTCTCTCTCACTCACTCTTATCTCCCTCCCCTCTACCCTTAACCCTCTACATTCTACCTTCTACCCCCTACCCTTAACCCTCTACTCTCTATCTCTCTCCCACTCCCTCCCTCTCTCTCTATCAAGTCTCTCCCTCCTAGCACCACTCCCTCTCTCAGGTCACTCTTTCTCTCTCACTCACTCAGTCACTCTATCTCAAATAAAATTTTGAGGAATTTTCTCTCTGCCACTTGACCTAGGTCTCCATTTTGAAACCATTGTCTCCATGAATTAGTAGGGTTTTATTCCCTAGAGCACGCAAATGTTATAATTTTAGGTTGACTTGCTTGGTCAGTCATCGACCCCTTAAGTCACCTCTTGAGCCATTCGGCATGTCAGTTCACCGGTCCCATTAGCCCGAAGAACTAGTCATCATTTTCCCACTGCATCATGTCTTCTCCTAAAGTTGGGTTTTAATTTTAATCCGGTGACATATGCCTAAGCCATTAACCCCAATGGTCATGTCACCAACAGCTTATCCAAATCATTTCATTAAATACTAACCGTGTAATGTGTAGGTTTTTTAGATTCGAAGATATGGGAGAAGATCTGGATCATACCCTGCCAGCTCGCAAACCTAAGGTGTTGGCCTATTATTTGGTGCAAGGTCAGCAAAAGGTAGATGTCTATCATGTATGGAATGTGGGGCCCAATCTCCACTATTGAGCTCATAACTTGTGGTTTTAGATCGACAACCAAGATCAAAAGCTAATGTAAATCCCTATCATTCCCCACTAGCTCACAGGAGGAAGATGAAGGTTGGTTAAAAGCTGCGAGGTCGAAAAGATTGTGATGTGTAACTCCAGCCATTCAGTTTGCAAAGTGCATAGGACTTGCTGACATGGTAGTTGGTTTTTGAGATGGATTAATGTTATTGGTTAGGAGGAAGGTCAACAATGCTAAGTTGGATGTCAAACCGAGTTAGCCCGAGATAAACTGTTTGATCTTCCAACTCTTCAGGAGATCAGCGGGTAGTATTCAAAGTTGGAAAATGGCACATGGTGGTCATTTTATCGTACAACTGGTGAAGAATTAATGAATTATTCCTTGCTTGTGTAGTCACGTCGATCTCAATCTATGTGAAGATGTTGTTTTTGGTAATCATGAAGGGTGATCTGCAGATTCTCATGCAGCTCAAGTTAAACAGTGACAGTACATACGCCACCAAATTGCCATGTTTGCACATGCATTTTTACTAAGCATTGATGAAGGTTGCCATTACCTTGCACAATAAATACAAGAGGAATTAACTACTAATTGTGTCATTCTTGTAGCAGTTAGATCACTTTCTGGGTTGAGTCTAATGAAGTTTGAGTGCTTGTCTAACAAGAGAAAATGAGTAAGTCAATAAGGAGATCTGTTCGTTTGAGCTCACAAAAGCTCAGTCCTGCTATTCAGGAAGGTGCTTTGGTTGACAAGCCCAGGCTTGTGCCCACTAGATGCAATAGAAGGTTGCAATTCCAAGACATTGCTGCTCAACTGGTAGATGACAAAGGAAAGCAGTTAGTGTGCTCTATTACTAGTGTCGGTAGGAAAATAAGGTATGGGAATGGCTCCTTTGGATGCCAACACTCGCCCATTAACCTTACGACAAACACTTTTGATGGTGTAACTGAGACTAACTCTGACTACTGTCGGTATTTAGCCCGCTTCAATCACGGTCTACCCTCTGATGAGGAAGTGATATTTGTGGTGCCATTGGTGGTTAAAACCCCAAGCAGATGGACTAGAACCCTATTGGGAAAGGACAAGAAGGAAGAGGAGGCTGAGGTTTCCTCTCATCCTCTAGAAAAAACTAGAAGCGTGCATGTATACCGGGGTCTGAGTCTTGGTAAGGGTAGGGTGGCGGGTAAATAAGAAGTTGCTATGTGGGATGTAAAATTTTGTGTTGATGATGTTGTTGTTGGTGTTGGTGTTGGTTCTGTGTGTGTGGCACATTTTGATGTTGATTGTGTGCCTTCGTGGCAATTTGGTTGCCTGGTTTTTTTGCGTGGATAGCAACAAAGGGGATTTTGATGACAATTTTCATTCCCTTTTCTGATGGTCGTTACAACTTTAGCTTTCCCCAGTTGCACTATGTTTTGCAGATTCAACGTGTGGGAATTTTGGAAATGAAAGTAAAATGCAATGGAGATTTTGTTCAAATGAAAATTTGTGGTGAAATTATATTTGAGCCCAAAGCTTGTTGCTCCCTTGTCATATAAAAAGGAATTCAAGGCTCATTTGTAGGGAGAGAACTGATGAAAGCTCTAGCTAGGTTTTGAGTTGAATATATGGGTAGAAAGATAGGAATAGAATAGATAGCCTGTTTAGAGTTTTGGATGAATATATGCAAATTATCTTAAATTGTATGCAGATATGACTTATAAGCATGAATAAATGTAAAATTCTAATATAGTTTTTCTCCTTATGTGGATTTGAGTGAATTTTGAATGAAATTTTAATGATGTTTTCATTCTTCTTTTGAGAATTTGTTCAATTATGTGTCTATGTTTTTTCTTTCATTCAAGAAAATCAATTAAATACTTAAATGGAGTCATAAGTTTACAGTTATTTAGAAAGAATTTGATAAGTAGTAATATATCAGAGAATTGAGCTCCATAATGCAAGGTATTAGATGAGTATTCCATTCTATTAAATTCTTGGGTCATTTCTGCTAATGGTAAATGGGTAACTAAATATTTAACTGAGGAAGAATAAAAGAATAATATGTAAATGGGTCACTCACTCACTCCCTCTATCTCTCTCCCCTTAACCCTAAACC
>VDFB02182250.1:26292-77731 GCA_007258455.2 Sequoia sempervirens
GGGAAGAGGGAGTGACATAGATAGTGGGAGATATAGAGATATAGAGAGCGACAGGGAGAGATATATCAATCACCCTTCCTATATCTCTATCTATTCATCCTTATCTCTTTATCTCTCTACCCCTCTCTATCTCTTTGTCTCCCTTTCTATTTGTATGTTTGTCATTATCTCCCTCTCTCTCTATATTTTCTTCCCTATATTTATCTTTGTCTCCTTAAGTGTGCAATGGGTACATTGAAGAGGTCTTAAAGGAGAATTATCATATCTTTAATCAAATGGCATGCTACCTTGAGCATAACTCCCCAAGGACACATGCCATCCTTGGATTGTTGAAATGAAACAACCAATCAAAATTTAGTTTCTCTCTCTCATATTAATATATATTACTATTATATTAAATATATATTATATTAATTATATTTTGTATTATAGAAAAATATACTTATTATTAGTTATTAATTATAATAATTTTATACATATTTAATAATTTTGTTAAAGAATATAATATATAATTATAATAAGTTGAATAATTATATTATTTATTATGTAAAATATAGCTAATATATACTTAACTATATTTTAGAATATTAAAACCTAGCTAAATGGCGCTAAAATTTTCAACTTAATTAACATACTATAAAACCTAACGAAACCGGGTTGTAGCTTGTCAAATTGGAGAAGTAAAAGGTCAATACCAGTGCCAAGGAAGAGTTTTTAGTAGTGAAAATAAGGTCAATTCTAGCTCCGAGGAAGATTTTGGAGTAGTGAAAACAAGGTCAATTCTAGCACCAAGGAAGAGTTTGGAGTTAAAACAAGGTCAATACAGTGCCGACAAAGAGTTTGGAGGAGTGAAAGCAAGGTCAATACCAACACTGAGGAAGAGTTTGGAGTAGTGAAAACAAGGTCAATGTCAGCGCTGAGGAAGAGATTGGAGTAGTGAAAACAAGGTCAATGCTAGTGCCGAGGAAGAGTTTGGAGTTAAAACAAGGTCAATACCAACGCTGATGAAGAGTTTGGAGGAGTGAAAAAAAGGTCAATATCAACACCGAGCAAGCATTTGGAGGAGTGAAAACAAGCTCAATACCAGCACCGAGGATGAGGTTGAGGGCACTTAGGGAAAATCAACGACCAAGGGGAAATGAGTACTATAAGTTTGGCACCCCCATTCTCTTTAACCTTCAATTTTCATGCCTAGTTTCCAAAGATCTTCTTGTACATTGGCACCCCCATTCTCGTAAAATGGTATAAGATAAGACAAAAAAAATAAAATAGCTTAGTCTTTCACATTTTTATCGACCAGCCTCAGGTCTTGGAAAAACTTCCATAATCTACCCACATCTTGGTTGAGGTCTAGGATTTCATCACACATAGCCTTCATCGCATGAGTCTGAAGCAATTGTAGACTTAGCCCAAGTATATGCTAGGCTAAGGTAGATCTAATGAATGGAAATAGAAGCATACAATTCTTCTTTAATACCTCCACCACAAACATATACAAGGTGTTGTTGGTTGTTTTTACGGTAAGTAGGTTGATCTTCTAATCTACCTATGGAATTTCCAATTCCAATAAAGGGCAACTCGAATGACCTGGGCCAATTGATGAGGATTTGAAAGACCTCCTACACTTTGGGCTCTACAAGACCTAGGAGGGTGATCCCTTAATGTGTTTACAAACTTTGCACTATCATCATAAACAACATTAACAACAACAGATAATCTCATTTAATAGCTCAACATAATAGGATAATACCTAATAGAATTGGTTGTTTATCAATAATATCAACTATTTGGAGCATGAGATAACTACAACAACATTTCACAGTATAAGATAGTCATTGATTTTCAATTTGTAGCAAGCTTTAGGTAAAGGAAAACAAATACTAAACTATACAAATAAGTACAACTTAGATCAGTGCCATATATCCATTGAAGGAGTCAAATTTATAAGCATCTAAGAGTTTGTGACAAATTTAACACATAACATATAAGATCCTTGATAACATTGCTTTAAAATCTCCACAATATGTATTCTAACCCAATACTACTTATCAAATCCTTATACAGAACATATTCACCTACAATCCCATTCAAGCATTTTAATTAATTCTTTGAATTAAAGCTAAAATAAGAATCATACACACTACAATAGTGAGATGAACGAAACAACCCTTGATCATTTTATTCAAAATTCAGATATGCTTGTACAATGGAGAGACATGAGTTCGAATTAATAATATCAATTCAAATGCCAGTACTATCATAAAATATCAAATCCCCATGAATTCAAAACCTACTACAGAATGACTCAAAACCTAAATTGCATTTTCCCTAAAACCATCAGACTTTACAATTTTCTTTGCAACTTCATCTAGACCCGACCAAAAATATCTAACTTGATAATTCATACTTCTAGCCTTGAAATACTTCTTATAGAAAAAGAAGGAGAAAACAAGCATCAGGATAGAAAGTACATGTGTCACCAGCCAATTGGACCGCCTTGTGATATTCCAAAAATTTGTTACAACAACAATCTCCTGAGAGAATTTTCTTGTTCATCGTGCCCACTAAGAATGGTTAATGCAGCAACAAAAAAAACTTCAAGAATTTCGTGCCTAGAGTGTCACCAAAAAAGAAAGCTAGAATCTGTTGTAACTGCAATAGCTGATTTGTCAACCATTAGCAGCCTACTCCTTTTCACTCTTCCTTAGTTAAATATACATTTACCCATTTCTGGTACTCTTCATCAATTGGCCAATCAAAATTGATCACACCATTCACCTTGACACTATAAGGTTTGTACTTAACTGCCACCTTATTCACTTCTCTTTCAAAAGACTCCAAGAATGAGCTGGTGCTAATGATTTTTTCCATACAGCTCACCAACAAATCATAATATGAGTTACCCTATTTTTGAGGGTTTTGTAGTCAAAACATGATATAAAGGGGCTCTTACACTTTTTGTGATTACTATAGCTTGTGTAAGAGGCCCCATGGATACTATTGTAATTGTAGGATGCATGAATAGGGAGTAGGATGAGAAATAAAGAAGGTATAGCTATTGTCCTCAATAGTTTTGTGAATAAAAGCATGTGAAATGAGAAGTTCAAGCCTAGGTTTCAACAAAACATGTATGGGAGATCTGATTTTATGAATTTTTATCCATGTGCAGACTTAATGGGTTGTTTCTGAACACTAAATATAAATGATATACATACACACACATATGTATGTATGTATGTATGTATGCAT
The DNA here is from genome assembly GCA_007258455.2 of Sequoia sempervirens. Taxonomy (NCBI): domain Eukaryota; kingdom Viridiplantae; phylum Streptophyta; class Pinopsida; order Cupressales; family Cupressaceae; genus Sequoia; species Sequoia sempervirens. The sequence goes on from VDFB02182250.1 coordinate 29,542, forward strand.
GTATGTATGTATTTTTAAATGTAAATGTAAATGCAATTGGATGCTCTCCTAGAACAATAAATGCAACATATCATTAAATAAATCTATATCTATGTATATAAATGTGTATTTCTAAATGCAAGTGTAAATGAAAAGAGCATATGGTTTTTTAGTGTTATAGATACAACATATCCATAAATTAATGTAATTGAAATTCTAAAGTCTTCAACACATATAATATGAAATCGATCAAACTATTAAACTACATGAGAAATAAATGAGAATAGTAAATGTATATGTATGTATATTTGTAAATGTAAGTGTAAAATAAATCAGAATAATGAAAATTATAAAAGAATACAAGGAAAGGTCTCATTCCTTCTTGGTAGTGGTAACTTCCTCCACACACAACCCTTAAAAATTATGAATAGAGGAATATAATCTTTGAAGAACTAGAAGTTGATTCTCTCCTACCTGATGCAATTAGTCATTTTATCCTTACAAACATTTATAGTGATTACTAGAGGCACATAGACCAATTCTTCATAATAGAAGAATTTGATCATACTTTTCCAATGATGGCATTATGAGAAAATCTTAGGTTAAATGAATAATTCCTAGCTAAGTTCTTTAAATCATGTCCAACCGTATAAGAGAAGACCATGCTATGTGTACTGGATACCATGGAGAAAGGCTCTTTGGGCTCTTTCATCAATCATCCTACCTTAAAACATACCAAAAGTCTCCTAGCAATTAGACATAGGAAGATTTAAGATGACTTAAAAAAAAATTATTGCCAAAGCATAAACTTATGATGACTTAACCAGGCCTAGTACACACTCCCTCCCCATTAACCACTTACACATATGGAAATTAAATGTAAATTTTTTCTATTTTTAGTCATGTAGGTGTCTAATAAACCACTTGGTGGTGTTTCCCTTCAAGTTTATTTAATTGAATGAAGAGAAAAAGTCCTTTGATTACAATTAGAGAATACATTTGAGGCCTTGGTTGTGTAACTAGTGGACCATAGTCACATTTAACACTTGTTACAAAGTTTGGGAGTTAAAACATTAAGTAGATTTGATTTGTGATGGACACATTTGGATGGTAGTAACAATAACTTGCAATATATCAAGACTTGATTACCTTATAACCTGTGAAATTCTAGTGATGAAATGATAGATTAATCATAATGTCACCTTAGGATCACATCACCATGAAAGAACTTCATCCAACATCCTTATGAGTATAGGTACCACCAAATAGGTATTTTTCATATCTGTCTTCCTCGAGCGAGGGAAATTCAAGAAGAGAAGAGGAAAGTGAGACATGTAGTATGTCTAAAAGATGGAGATCAACTAGAAGTCAAAAGATTAGAAGAAAATTTTGTAAACACAGAATTTTTTTCTTCCTGAAGGGGGGTCAAGTTCTTATGATGATGAGAGCATAGGCGACATTGAGGTGCCCTTGAGGTACAAACATCTATGGAAACAATGGGTACCCAAGGAACTTCCTCCAATAAACACTAATTTTTGTGTCAACACAAGGATATATTGCATAGCACCATCATAATTACATGGTTTGGGCCTATTTTGCATGTATGGCATAAAGGTCTATTAGAAAAAAGTTACTGAATTGATGGAGTATGTCGGGCCCTGTTACAGTTACAAATATTGGATGCATCTGGTTCGATATACACGAAGTATGTTGAGGTATGCACTGTCAACAAATTATATACAACTAAAAGATAAGGATCAAAATAAAGCAGTGGCTATGTACATTGATGGAAGGCCAAAAGCATCAGGGAATATTACAGGGTTTATAAACAATACATGACCTGGGTCAACAAATAAGCAACCCAATTGCATATTCAAGGCGCTCGAGGGAAACTGTGTATTCATATGTGCAATAAAATCAATAACTGCAGGGGAAGAGTTGCTAATTGATTACAATTTGAATCGCTTAGTTACAAACACAGTTACTATGGGGGTGGTACGTACTATGTACCATTTTACCCAACCTCCAATTAATAACTCCAATATACCATTTTATTCTTTCTTTTTTTTGTAAGTCTATTGGTTTCATTTCGGTAATTTTTTTTATATTTAATTTTTGTCACAATGGAACATTGATTGTACGGAGAAGGCTCTGACCCAAAGCACAGATTGCAATTTATCTTCAGGCGCTTCTACCTGAAAGGTTTACCTCATTGTAATTGTACAAATTATATATGAGCAAATTTTTTTATTATTATGTTGTTTTGATGAGTTTATTGGGTTAATTTCGATAATGTTTCTAATATTCTTGTTGTACTCGACTAATCGGGGAAAGGCACCAACAGTAGACGAGAGCATCCATAGGGAGGTGCAGTCAATATTATGTGATGATGACATTGCTTATTCAACAAACCCTCTCGATATGATAAGGAAGACCCAAAAAAATGCAATGAAGAAATCCTTAAGTTGTTATTCATAGTGCCTCAAACATATGAGATAAGAGAGAGGGTTAAAATATTGACTGAGAGATCACAAAACTTTCAAGTAAATTGTCATGAGGTCTTTAATTATAACAATAGTTCATTCATGGTTTTATATTTTGTACTCTTTTATGTCATGAACTAAAATATGTGTTGTTTTTACAAGATTTTTTGCGTCCTCATGATGCTCCTAGCCATGATCAGGGTACTGCAAGTGCTGCCCAAGGATTAGGGGTTGGTACAAGTGTCCATCCTGATCTTCCTACGCATACATCACATCATCTAACCCCATCATATGTGCCTATATTATCGTCTGAAATGTCGGCAACACATACCATGCAGGCATCTGTTAGTGCACCCTCTGGCAGTGAACACATGCTAGAAAATGTGTTAGGACATGTACCTGGGGATGCAGAGGCCACTAGTACTGGTGATATTTTAGCAGCATTTCCTGGATCTTCCCATATTACTAGTATGGGAACATTGCTGGTCACATTTGTGGTGACCGAGGATTTCATTCCCATAAAGATAGAGAAGGTCCAAGGTACTTTAAAATGTTTTAATTATTATTATATATAATCTAATTGAAATTTCCTTATTGATCGCTCTTTTTAGACTATTGATCCCATGATCATTTTGTAGGAAATGATGTTTTTTATAAACATCTAAGTGATATTACATTGGAGCTCTTCAGGCCCACCATATGTACACAGTGGAATTCCCATAATCAAGATTTAAAAGATGAGCTCATTAACCATTTAGTTGTGCTCTTCAGTGATAAAACATTCAACTGAACCAAGGTCATTCAGAAAGCTGGTACCTATATAAAGTGAGGGACCAATATAGGTCACATTTAGAGAGAACAAAAATTATGAGCACCCCCCATGATTCTGGAGAGGGAGTGGAAGGACTTGGTGTCAGATGGAAAGGAGAAGGCTAAAAAGAAAAAAGGAAAGACACCACCGGGCTAAGGAAGGTATGTGATACTATCAACAATGTAATTATATACTGATTACTCTTTCTTTTTACATAATCTAACATATTTCAAACTTTTCATAGGCTGCCTGACACATCGAAGGAAACAAAGGAAAGACTAGAAAAACACGGGCAGCACAAACTTGGCTCTGATGGTTATATGAAATTAGCCACATGAATTGTAAGTATCAATAAATGAAATATAGTATCCAAATAATAAATTGAAAACAATTTTGGTTTTTATCACACCATAGAAACAAAATTCATGATCTTATGCAAAAATTTAGGGCTTTGAATTCAACAGAGTTCCCACATAAGATTACTTGAAGATTTCCTTCTAGCAAGGCTATGGAGTCATGGCTGAATGCTTAAGAGTCTTGACTGGGCAAACACAATCTTCCACTACATCTGAAACATAGGTAAATAAACTCAATAAAGTTTATTTAAAATTGAATACTTGTGCAATCTATTCAATATTAATTTCCACCATAAATTAATTACATGCCTATTTGTTTTAAACATTCAAGCAATGGTAATACTGCACATGACATTGGAATGTAGCCTAGTGAGGGTGGAGCACAACCTGTAGATGAAGGTCATGGTGTGCATCCTGGTACTTTAGAGCATGTAGAGCATGATCAACATGTTGAGCATGATCAGGCTAGAGAAGATCAGGAACATGATGTGGCCCCATCAGGTAAAGAGGAGCACTCTAAAATTCTTTTAAACATTTAATTGCAATTGGTGTATTAATTAATGTAACCTTTCATGTTTCAACTTTAGAGCATGTAGAGCATGATCAATGTGTTGAGCATGATCAGGCTAGAGAAGATCAGGAACATGATGTGGCCCCATCGGTAAAGAGGACCACTCTCATGTTCTCTTAAACATATTTAATTTCAATTGGTGTATTAATTAATGTAACCTTTTGTGTGAGATCGGGATTTAGAGGGTGTTCAACATGTTGAGCATGAGTCTATAACAAAAGTTCAGGAACATGATGTGGACCCATCAGGTAAAGAGAACCACTCTAATGTTCTTTTAATTAATGAAATACTTGTAACAATAATAATAAAACATATCAGTTTAACATTTCTTTCTTATTGCAGCAGACCCCCTTTGCAGCAGCGTCCACATCATGAGCAGATGACTAGGCGTACATTAAGATCACGAGGAGAGGGTAGAACAACTAAAGGGGGGACAGATGATTTAGAAAACGATACTCCACTTCAGATTTGTTTAGCTTTAAAAAAGAAACAAAACAAAAAAGTGATTGTAATCATATCATTGCAACCATATTTTTGATAATATGTAAAAACTGAAAGAATGAATATTATATGTTAATGAATGAATGTGAATATATTAATTAATGAATGTTATATATTAATGAATGAATGTTATATGTTATTAATGGATGAATGAATAAATTTTATATGTTATTAATGGATGAATGAACGAATGTTATATGTTATTAATGGATGAATGAATATATGTTATATGTTATTAATGGATGAATGAATGAATGTTATACGTTATTAATGGATGAATGAATGATTAATATTATATGATTGGGTATGGATAATTGAGAGTGATGTGAGGGGAGGGAGGGGAAAAATGAGCTTACATTGTCACATGGTTGGCTCTGTTAAGAAGAGAATATTAAACTATTCTCAAAACAGAGAGAAGCTCAATAAAATAATGCACTTTTCAATATAAGAAATGCATCGTTTGAAGCATCAAACTAATATACAAAGATGAAAGAAAGTGATAAATTTTCACTATGGTGGCAGAAAAATGATTCTTTATACCCTGAATCCATGCTCTGCATCATAATTTGAAGTTGTTTCCATTCCAATGTTCTAAGTTTAGTTTTTTTGTATGGCTTTGTATGAATACCACATTGTGTTGTGAGTGGATTTGGTTTCAAAGCTCTATTTTGTTGGAAATTTATGTCTCAATCCCATAGGCTGTAACCTCTATTGGAGCCAAGTAGGTGTGACATCCATGAATTCTGACCGACTAGCAGTTTTGAATCTTGTTGAATAGATCAGGTCGCTATGACCTTGCAAGAGTCTTGCCGAACGCTTTTACTTTGGAACCTATCACTGTGACAAGAAGTAGTCATTGTGACATCTTACCGCGTGGATATCTCTGGCCAACTAGCCATTCAATCGAGCGTCGGGTAGACTCATAGTGACTGGGGTCTTCAGGGTGACTTCAACACTCGAGAAGAAGTCCCAATGGCATTGGAAGGTCTCACCAACGGGGATTCACATTGGAGTCATCAAGATAACCTACGGTTACTCGGTGTGAAGTCTTACCGATGTGTTTATGTCTTGCCGACCAAGGTTGCTATTGGGAGTCTAGCAGATACTGTCGGGAGTAATCAATGTAACACAAAGTTTTTGAGAAGAAATCTTAGCAATTGATAAATGTCTCACCGATGTTGTAGTTTATTCTTGGTATGACTCTTGGAAACTAGTGTACTTGGTATCACTTGTGAGATCTCGGAGTAAAGTCTTAGCGAAGGACGTATGTCTTGGTGACTATTGATGGCTTCAGGGTGACATAAGAGATCTCGGTGAAACCTCTTGGCGATAATGATATGTCTTTCCGACTATTATTTAGCGATTAGTATAACATGTGACTTCGGTATCATCTCCTGGTGAAAGTGATGAGTCTCACCGACTGGTGGATGCTTTCAGAATAACTTGGAGGCTTGATGTGAACTCCTAGCAAGAGCGATATGTCCTTCTGATAGAATGACTCTTTGGTGTGACTTTGAATACTAGTATGTGGTCTCACCAAAGGGCGATAGTCTTGCTGAAAGGAAAACTAAAGGCATTGTGACTTGCAAATAGTGATATAACCTCTTGCCAATGGAAACAACTCTTTTTGATATCGATATGAAGCTGTTGGCATCAGGGAGACACGGTCAGTGTCTCACCGACATGCCAACACAGATTGAAGTCATTTGACTAAGTGAGACTTTCTTATGTGGCATCTCGTGGACCAATAGGAGAAGCTGAATCTGAATATTTGGAAGATAGTTTGTTGTGGCGGTTCTGTAAGGAAGCTCGATAGTCAGGGAATGACATGAGTACATTCAAGATTTGCAGAGGTTTGATGGTTAGTTTGATCAACAATTGTTGTATTAGTTCGAATTGTATCAGTGGATGAATTATATTTTGTGTAGACTATAACTTGAAGGTTCTTGTACAAGATTGTCCATGGTGAATGCTGCTATAAACAGACATCAGAAAGATAAGTCTAAAACTTTTATGTAATATTTATTACTGTAATACAAAGTGACTTCTCTTGGTGTGGTGGGTTTTTCTCCCGTAAGGGTTTTTCCACGTATATCTGGTGTTCATCTATGTTTACTTAATTCTCTATTTCTGCTAGTTGTTTCAAAGTGCATCTTAATTGAACTATAATTGAAAAAAATTAAAAGTATATTTGCATTCTTCCATGAGGTTTTGACATTTAGGAGAGTTGTTTCCGCATCTAGCTTTCCTTACAAGTGGTATTAGAGCCTGGCCAATTGTGTTATCCTTGTGGGTACATTGGGTTTTTTGTGTCAATTCTATTCAATAGGATTCCTATAGAAGTTTTTCAATTTCTAATTACAGATTGAGATGGCTAGCACATCAGGAAAGATTGAAATAGAGAAGTTCAATGGCAGCAATTTTGAGTTGTGGAAACTCAAAATGGAGGATCTTTTAGTGGATTGTGATCTGTGGCTTGCAGTGTCTAGAACTAAACCTACAAGCATGAAGCAAGAATATTGGGACCTTGCAGATAGAAAGTCTAAGGGGCTGATAAGGCTCTGTTTGGTAGACTTTGTTCTTCTAAATGTACATGAGGAGAAGACTGTATCTTCCTTGTGGAAGAGACTGGCATCTATTTATCAGGGGAAATCCTTGGTGAATAAACTATTCTTGAGGAAGAATCTGTACTCATTGAGAATGCAAGAAGGAGGTTCTATAGTTGATCATTTGAACACATTCAACATGTTGATTGCACAGTTAACATCTATTGGTGTAAAGACTAAAGAAGAGGATCATTGTATTCTATTATTATGTTCTTTGCCAGACTCATGGAATCATCTGGTGATGGCTATTGGGAGTACAACATCCAATTTCAAGATGGAAGATGTTGTTGGTTCTTTGTTGTCAGAAGAAATGAGAAGGAAATCTTCTGAGATGGTGAAGGAAGCTCTTGCTGTCAGAGGAAGATCGAAAGAGAAAGGAAAGAAGGACAAGAAGTCTAGATCAAAATTAGAAGGGAGATCAAAGTCTCCTGGAAAGAAGTCTAAGGTGAAGTGTTGGAACTGTGGGCAACCTGGTCATGTCCGAAAGGATTGTAAAGAGGAGAAGAAGAAGAAGAAGTATTCTTCCAACAATGACTCTTCTCATAGTGATGCAGATGCCTTCATTGCAGCCTTGGCTACACAGGCATTAGATGATGTCTGACTGATTGATTCTGAAGCATCTTTTCACATGACATCTCATAGAGACTGGTTCACAAAGTATGAAGAATACGATGGTGGAAAGGTGTACTTGGCAAGTGATTCAACTTTGGAGATTGTTGGCAATGGAAGAGTTAGAATCCAATTTCCTGATGGCAGAGTAAAGGTAATTAATGATGTTATGCACATACCAGGTCTAGCTCGAAATCTACTATCTGTCAATAAGTTGAATGATATTGGAGTATAAGTCACGTTCTCTGGAAATGGTTGCAAGATGACTAAAGTCTCTATGGTGCTAGCTAGAGGTGCTCGAATTGGTACCCTGTACAAGCTAGATGAACAGGCTGTTCAATGCAACAGTGTCTCTGTAAAGTCACAGAAAGCTACTCATGGAGGTAAAGAGGGAAATATCCCTAATTATGTAAACTTTATGGAAGTAAAACTTCCTGTAGAGAAGACTATGCTCTAGCATCATAGGCTAGGCCACATAGGAGAAAAAGGTTTAAAAACCTTGAAGAATAAAAACCTAGTTGAGGGGCTTGAAGATTGTAATCTCAAATTTGAATTATGTGAGAATTGTATATATGGAAAACACCATGTTTTGTTTTATTCCAATCCTCATAAATCTTCTAGTTTTCTAGATTATATCCATTCAGATGTATTTAGTCTAGTGGATGTTCCTTCTTTGTCTAAATCAAGATACTATGTGTCATTCATTGATGATTATTCAAGAAAAGCATTTGTTTATTTTTTGAAAAGTAAATCAGAAGTGTTCAGTCGATTTAAGGAATTTAAGAATCTTGTTGAAAATCAGACTGGTAGAAAAATAAAATGCTTAAGGACTAATAATGGCAGTGAATTTTGTTCTGATGAGTTTGAAAGATACTGTAAAGACCATGGGATTAAAAGACATAATACTACACCTTATACTCCATAGCAAAATGGAGTTGTAGAAAGGTTCAATAGGACAGTGATGGAGAGAGCACAAAGTATGCTGAGTAGTGCTGGCTTGGAGGAGAAGTTTTGGGCTGAGGTTGTTGCTACTGCATGTTGATTAATCGTTCTCCAAATTCTTCTCTTGTTGAGAAAACATCTTTGGAAGCATGGTATGGTAAGAAGCCCTCTCTTAGACATATTCATGTTTTTGGTTGTGAGGCATATGCTTATGTGTTGTATGAGAAGAGATCTAAATTGGAGAAAAAAGTTGTCAAATGTATTTTTATTGGCTATAGTGCCAGCATAAAAGGATACAAGTTTTGGAATCCTGATACATAAAAGGTTGTATACAACAAAATCCTAATCTTTCATGAGCTGAAACCTTCTAATTTGAATCTATAGTCAGAGACAAAGTTAGAAAACAATAAGGATGTAGCTTTAATTCCTCCTACACCAGAGAAAGAGGAATTCAAAATTCAAAATGTACCTAAAACTGAGGAGAGCTCAAGTAGTTTTGATAGTTCTAAAGAAGAAGAAGAACCTCAGCCTCGGCCTCAGCAAGTGAGGAGGTCAACTCGTGAAAGAAAACAACTCGATAGGTATGGGTTCTCTTTGATTGATTTTACTTGTGCCTATGATTTTATTTCTAGCACTGATGAGCCTAGGACTGTAAAAGAGGCATTTAAAATATCTGATTCAGACTCTTGGTTGGAAGCCATGAATGAAGAGATGGCATCATTAGGAAAGAATGAAACTTGGAGTTTGGTGCCCTTGCCTAAAGGTAGAAAAGCTATTGGCTGCAAATGGGTATTTAAAAAGAAGATTGGTCTGGATGGCAGTGTGGAAAAGTACAAGGCAAGATTGGTTGCAAAGGGTTATTCCCAGATAGAGGGAATTGATTATGGAGAAATATTTTCTCTTGTAGCTAAGTTGACATCTATCAGATTTATTTTGTCACTTGTAGCAACGTATAACTTAGAGGTCAAATAGATGGATGTGAAGACAACATTTCTTCATGGTGATCTTGAAGAAGAAATCTATATGTCTCAGCCTAAGCACTTTGTTGAAAAAGGTAAAGAGAAACTGGTTTGCAAATTAAAGAAGTCTTTGTATGGGTTAAAGTAGTCACCTAGAATGTGGTACCAAAAATTTGATACTTTTGTATTGTCTTTGGGATTTGTGAGATCAAAGTCTGATCATTGTGTCTATTATAAAGTTGAAAGTGATCAAGTTCTTATTATTGCTCTCTATGTTGATGATATGTTGTTCATAGGCAATAGTAAGCTAATGATTTATGATCTTAAGTCTCAGTTGTCTACTAAATTTGAAATGAAAGATCTTGGTACAACAAGGTATATTTTGGGGATGGAGATAACCAAGGACAGGGATAGTAGAAAACTTTGGCTCTGTCAGAGTAAGTATATCAAGACTGTTCTAGAGAGATTTTGCATAAATGATTGCAAGCAATTAGTTGATCGAGTCTTACAGGGAATGAAGCTATCTGTTGAAGACTGTCTAAAATCTCCTACTGAGATGGAGGACATGACCGGTGTACCCTATGCTAGTGCAGTTGGTAGTCTCATGTATGCAATGGTCTGTACAAGGCCAAACATTTCCCAAGCAATGGGAGTTCTTAGTCAGTTTATGGCTAATTTTGGAAGAATACATTGGGATGTTGTGAAGAGAGTGTTTAGATATTTGAAGGGTACTTCAAATTTTTCTTTGTGTTACCATGGAAACTTGGTTGAATCATAGAGGACTCTCAGCATTCGTGGATATGTAGATTCTAATTGGGCAGGGGACATTGACAGTCGGAGGTCTACCAGTGGATACATTTTCATGATGAATGGTGGTGCAGTGAGTTGGATGAGTAAGCGACAGGTTGTGGTCACTTTGTCCACTACAGAGGCTGAATATATGGCAGCTACACATGCTTGTAAAGAAGCAGTTTGGTTGAAACATTTTTGTTCTAACATTGGTTTTGATGTAGGGAAAATAACTATTTTCTGTGATAGTCAAAGTGCAATTTTTCTGACAAAGAATCCCACTTTCCATGCCAGGATGAAACATATAGATGTACAGTATCATTTGTACGAGATATGGTGGAGGATGTAAAGGTCAGTTTGGAAAATTTTGATACTCTGGAGAATGTTGCAAATGCATTAACGAAGCCAATGAGCATAGACAAGTTTAGGTAGTGTTCCAGTTTGATGGGCCTCAAGGCCCATGATTTTCAGTAAGTTTTGTTGTGCTCTAGAGGTTCCTGTGTGATCTTCGTCAAGTGGGAGATTGTTGGAAATTTATGTCTCAATCCCACAGGCTATAACCTCTATTGGAGCCAAGTTAGTGTGACATCCATGAAGTCTGGCCAACTAGCAATTTTGAATCTTGTTGAACAGATCAGGTCATTGTGACCTTGCAAGAGTCTTGTCAAACGCTTTTACTTTGGAACCTATCATTGTGACAAGAAGCAATCATTGTGACATCTTACCGCATGGAAATCTGTGGCTGATAGGCCATTCAATTGAGCATCAAGTAGACTCATAGCGACCGGGGGCTTCGGGGTGACTTCAACACTCAGGAAGAAGTCCCAATGACATTGGAAGGTCTCGCCAATGGGGATTCACATTGGAGTCATTGGGATAACCTACAGTTGCTCGGTGAGAAGTCTTACCGATGTGTTTATGTCTCACCAACCAAGGTTGCTATTGGGAGTCTAGCGGATACTGTCAGGAGTCATCAATGTAACATAAAGGTTTCAGGAAGAACTCTTAGCGATTGATAAATGTCTCACTGATGTTGTAGTTTATTCTTGGTATGACTCCTAGCGACTAGTGTGCTCGGTATGACTTGTGAGATCTCATAGTAAAGTCTTAGCAAAGGACGTATGTCTTGGCGACTGTTGATGGCTTCAAGGTGACATAAGAGATCTCGGTGAAACCTCTTGGCGATAATGATATGTCTTTCTGACTATTGTCTGGCAATCGGTATAACATGTGACTTTGATATCATCTCCTAGTGAAAGTGATGAGTCTCACTGACTGGTGGATGCTTTCAGAATAACTTGGAGGCTCGATGTGAAGTCCTGGTGAGAGCGATATGTCCTTCTGATAGAATGACTCTTTGGTGTGACTTTGAATACCGATATGTGGTCTCACCGAAGGGCAATAGTCTTGCCAAAAGGAAAATTGAAGGCATTGTGACTTGCGAATAGCGATATAACCTCTTTCCAATGGAAATGACTCTTGCCGATATCAATATGAAGTTGTTGGCATCGGGGAGACATGGTCAGTGTCTCACCGATATGCCAACACAGATTGAAGCCGTTTGACTGAGTGAGACTTTCCTATGTGGCGTCTTGTGGACTAATAGGAGAAGTCGAATCTAAATAGTTAGAAGATAGTTCATTGTGGTGGTTCTATAAGGAAGCTCGATAGATAGGGAATGACATGAATACATTCGGGAGTTGTAGAGGTTCGATGGTTAGTTCATTCAATAATTGTTGTATCATTTGGAATTGTATCAGTGGATGAATTCTATTCTGTGTAGACTATAACTTGAAGGTTCTTGTACAAGATTTTTCATGGTGAATTCTGGTATAAACAGACATCAGAAAGATAAGTTTGAAACTTGTATGTAATCTTTATTATTATAATACAAAGTGACTTCTCTTGGTGTGATGGGTTTTTCTCCTATAAGGGTTTTCCCACATATATCTGGTGTTCATCTGTGTTTACTTAATTCTCTGTTTCTGCTAGTTGTTTCAAAGTGCATCTTAATTGAACTGTAATTGAAAAAAATTAAAATTATATCTACATTTTTCCCTAAGGTTTTGACGTTTAGGAGAGTTGTTTCCGCATCTAGCTTTCCTTACATGTTTCTTCTATTTTTAGTGGTGACATAACTCTAAAATTTGACTTTTGTGCATAACAGGTTAGTGGAAAAATTGACAGATCTGAAGGGTTTAGAAGCTTGATTGAGATAGTTACATGGATATTTGGATCTTGTTGTTGATGGGAGGCTTCGACTTAACCATGAAATTTTGTACCATCTACAGGTATGCAAAAGTTTCTCTACTTACATTCATTCTTGACCATAAATGTTGTAAATGATATTAATGCTTCAAACTTAAGATTTTTTTTATTGTTATAATGATTAAAATGTTATACTTTGCTATGCATTCAAGCATTCTCTTGCCCCCTACTATTTTCTCTCTCCCTCCTCCTTTTAATAATTTTCTTTGTCATAAAAGATTCACATTTCTATCTCATTTACAAAAATTTATCTAAAGCGCTAGGAGTGAATAAAGATATGTAAAAGATGATGTATTATGTCTAAACAACAACTTTGCATCTTATAGCTAATTAAATCCTTAATATTTGAATAGTTTAGAGCTTGAATAATGCTTGTATATGTATGTGTAGCAATAAGGGAGCCTATGTGAATATTGAAATTTAAAACATCACTTTGGCATTTTTCCTTAGGCAGTGAAATGATATTTTGAGTAATACAAACCTACACACACATTGATATTTTTTGACATACCTACCCTCGGCTAGACATGGAGGTATATAATATTGGTTTTTGGGTTTATTCTGTAAGTAGTTAATTTCACAGAGGAAGACTAAAATATTCTTAATGTCCTGTGTAAGGTGTGAAAGCATATGAATCACTTGTTGAAGGCACCATTTTGTATTCATCCAAAAACTGGTTTGTTCATTTTTTTTATTTCTTGCATGTGTTTTTTTTAGGCTCTAGAGATGTATCTCAGCTCTTTCCTTTACACTTTTCATCTATTTTGATGATTATAGTAGGTTGTCCTCATAATTTTTCATGTAGATATGTTTGTAACCTTATTTTCTACCAATCAATTGGCAAACCAGTCACATTTTAAGGACCATTTCACTAACTTGTAGTCATCCATTACTTCATATGTTGCAGGTTGTGTTTGTGTGCTAATAAATCCTGATGATTGTGAGAACTTTAATCCTACAAGTGTACCCAATCTTTCTCAATTAAAAATCTTACCTTATTTTATAGTACTTTAAATAGTTAATTGAAGGTGCTTCTTTAGATATGAGATAGTTGAACCCTAGATTAAAATATGGTATTAGATGGGCAGTATAATGATAAAACTAAGGTCCATTGAACACAAATTATGAACATAATTTACTGGACTATGAATAGTGTTACAATTATAATTATTTCTCCTTTACCTACCTCTGCATTAATGAAAAAGATAGCAGATATTGGAAGTTCATTACATGTCTCATGTATGTTTTAGTATTTTAATTTTTTTTAAGTTGTTCAAGAGCTTGATTAGGTCAAGAATATGTTCTACAAGCTCTATTCTCTTGACACTGCTCATCATTTTCCCTACACATTTTCTGTTCAATCCAGACGTTTCTTAACTCACTCCCTTGTTAGCCCTTGGTTGTTCTCAAGTGTAATGCTTTTTCTATGCATCTTGCAATTTATATGTATGATCAGTCATCTCTTATGAATCATGGATAACCTTTCATGGAATTGTTGTTGTAATTAGACAATTGCCATTGTGAGAATAATCATTTAATTTGTATGGAAGTATGTCTTTTTCATATTATTTGACTTGGTATTGTAAACTTGTCTTTCCAGGATTCTCTCAGGGGAACAGCAAAACTGTTATGGTAGGTAGAGTTGTACAACACCATAAATCATTTGGCATTATCAATATATTGCTTATAGAATACTATGTGTAAGTAAAATGGAATGTGCAATGACAATTTGTCTCGAATTCAAATCTGAATATAAGTACATTATACACAAGAAGATGGTATCTATTCTATGATTTAAAGAACCCCAAAATAATAAAATTAATAGGTTCCATTTGTTTACTTGCTCTTAGACACTTGTTTAATCAGAGAGACCCTCAGAATGTCTTGCTAATAACCAACAGTGTTCAAAACTCCTGAAGAGGTCAGATCAGTGTGACATTGGATCTGTCTTGCCGACGGAAGTCATCGACAAGACATTGACTATCAGAGTGAGTTTTCTATCCTATGCCAATGATTGATCTCTCACCGATGGGTTGGCTTCAGTGGTCATCGCCAAGAGTCTCTGTGATGGTACATTTCAATGAATATTTTTAAAAAAAAATTGCATTGTTTCGTTGCAATTTTGATGAATCACCGAAAAGGTCCAACGAAGTTGCTATAGCTGCGATGAAGGCTTTGTCATAACTCCTTACCCATTTCATCGCAATTTGAATCAAGGCCACTAATGAATCACAGAAAAGGTCTAAAAAATTTGCTTAGCTATGACGAAGGCTTCATCGTAACTCCTTTCCCATTTCATCAAAATTTTGACGCAGGCCACCAACAAATCACAGAAAAGGTCCGATGAAGTTGCTATGCTGGGATGAAGACTTCATCATAACTCCTTACCCATTTCATTGCAAGTTCAACGTAGGCCACTAACGAATCACAGAAAAGGTCTGACAAAGTTGGTTAGCTGTGATGAAGGCTTCGTCGTAACTTCTTTCCCATTTTGTCGAAATAGCAATGAACTTCTAGTGTTGTTTCAACGCTTCAGAAGAGCCATTGCAATTACATTATAGTTGTAATTCATTGGTGGATAAATGAAGTTTTCGTCGATATTCCAATGAACATCTGAGTCATTTTATGATGCCGACGAATGACAAATTTGCACTGTTATTTTGACGTTTAATTAGTCATCAAAATTTTGATGAAAAAATAGCGACAAATTTTTTTTCATCAATTTTTCAATTTTTCGATAAAGGTTTGTCGAATGACCAACGAACATTCGTCGAAAAATGGAGTCAAATTCAGTAGTAGTAGTTTCCTTTTTAATATTGATCATGTAAAACAAATGAAATATGAAAGACATTTTTTTTACTTATAATTTTTAGCAAGTGGTTATTTACTTGTTATTTTATAAGTAATTCTAGTTATGATGGTTGATGTCATTGTTGAATGCACCTGGACATTGAGAGTGGGGGGTGAAACGATATCTTTAAAAACTTAAACCCTTTAGCACAATGCAAATTTAGACTTTTAACAAGATCAACAACCCTTAACTAGATCAACAACTCTTAATCAATTTAATAGTAAAGAAAGATAAAGTAATGAACACACATGCACAAGATAACACCAAATATATGCAAAAAACCCAAGAAGGGAAAAGCCATGATGAGAAATCTCACAATATATGAATCTCACTACTTAAAAAATTACAATTTGTTATAAGGCTCGCTGCCTAAGGAAGCATGTTTCTCCTTAAAGGACTTGCAGGCTAAGGCACACAACCTTAGGGAAAGATACAAAGGGACTTGCAGGTTGAGGTGCACAACCCCAGGGCAAGATACAATGACCTTCTGAAGAGACTCACTATCTGATAGCAAGATACATGAATATTTAGAATTATAACATATGTCAAAAATATACTCTACTAACTAAGGCGTTAAAGAATATCTGAATTTTATTTTCCAAAATCACTACATTATTCCATACTCACACACCAGCACACTCTTTCTCAACTTGCAACTAATTTTTTCTTCCATTTATATCCTCCACAAGATCAAAAACATCAACTAGGTTAGCCAAAACAAAATAGAAACAATAATCACAATAAGTCATCCAAAAAAACATAATTATGGTGAAAGCAGTCCTATCTAGGAGATAGAGAGGACCAAAAAAAGCTTATTACATCTTACAATGAGATTCCAAACATCACACACACTAGCACATAGCATCCCAAGTCAGCAACAAGGAAACATGTAGAAGAAATGTGTAGCACATTACCAATTGGCCCAAAAACATACTTTCAACTGAATTTACTCAATGTAGTTCTCAAAAAGATAGGGCAAGACCCAAACTTAAATTAATGTGACTTCAAATGTTGGTGTAGACCCCAAGCACATAGTGAAAGCAAGAGAACAATCCCTGATAGCCAAACATACAAAAATTACCCAAAAACCTAACTCAAAACAATATGTGGCACCAAAGAGAACAAAAATTGATGTGCAGACCATAAAGAGACGTTCCAAGAACATCTAACAACACTTCTAGATACTTCTTTCACACTGCCATGCCACAAATAGCCACTGTAAACCAAACAAAAACAAAAAAAACAACCTAAAAGCCTAAAAGACAATCATGAGATAGAAAACTAATAGACCAACTTGTGGTAAACTCCATCACATGAAATATGAACTGAGATACTACATAAAAAAAAATACATCCACCAAGCTGTAGGAATAGAAACAACAGTGTGGAGAAATACAAAGCATTTTTTGGACTAGTCCTGACAAGCAACACAACTACCAACCCACTACAATTACCAGAAACCTCCCCAGCAACATTAGTGACCTGAAAAGATAGGAGTGTAACATAAACAAAACATAAACATTGAATCCCAAACTACAAGACCATATATTGAAGGGTAGAGGAATTTGGAGCATTCTCCCAAATTTCTTGTAGCAGAAACTTTTACCAACATTCAGAGACCAAAAATTCCTTGTAGCAACAGGAGAGAGCATACAACATACTAGATATCATTATACAACATACTAGATATCATTAGCAACAACTCTCCAACTTTAGAATTACTTATAATCCTCATATTAATGCTTTTGATCCTCATCTTAATGCTTCTAATCCTCATCTTAATATATCATCATAATGTCATATCTACTGACAGTAACCATACTCAATACACTTTACTTGTCACCAAACAAGACATAGCATCCAACCATGAATATCAACAACATCACTGTTAGCACATCATCATACATCAATGACTTCCAGAAACTAAGTGTACATCAAGCATCAAATTGAGTGTTGACGTCACTGACAAATAATTCCAAACATAGGTAACACATGTGCAATAGTTGTTACATATGGTATCAAAGCTACTGAGTTCAACACATGGACCTAGGATCTTACAATGAGAAATTTTCTCAAAAAGTTAATAGATTAGCTAATGTTTGAAAGTCTTCTTGTGCCAAAATGGTAGGAAAAATAACAAGGAAAACTACTCGAAAATATATTCCTAAGAACTTACCTAGCCTAGTGGTCAAGAAAGAACCATCTCCAAAGGTAAAACTCCATGAGGATATCAACTGGTTAGGAAGTACATGTGTTGTTGATTATGAAACCCTTACTTACACTCTTAAGCACATTTGGTTGGGAAGGAAGCAACAAGTCAAGGTGGCAAACAAGTTCATAGCCCCCACTCCCATTGTTAAACCAAGTAAATTGTTTTCCCATCATGATATGCCATTCAGATGTGGTCATGATGCACCTAGAGTGGGAAAGGAGGTGATGTAGGAGTATCTGTGAGTACACCCACCCTCTTAATTTTTTTTGGTAGATTCTAGTGGGGAAGAGGAACTAGAAGAAATACATTTGTTTGATAATGAACTTTAGTATCATAAAAAAAAAAAAAAATTGTACTAAATAAGGATGTACTATTATCTACTAAATAAAATATATAAAAAATGCTCTTTTTGCAAAATATGTGTTTTGAAATAGATATTGTTATAAAGATGAATTTTGTTTAGTGCAATGTTAAAATTCTAAACAAATCTAATAAAACATTTAAAATGAACACTAGGTGTGAGAAAGTAATTTAACATGGTACGAACTCAAGTAAACCCTAGAGGAAGTCAAAAGGTGTCAAATCCTTCTAAAAAAAATTTGATGGAAAAATTGGATCAAATTCTAACCATTTAAAATAAAACTAAGGAAATGCTTGGTACCCTATAAAATGAACTGAGGGGTCAAAACAAACCTAAAGGAGATAATGAGGCATCACAAGAAGGGGGTGATGAAAATAGTCATGAACTCAGCACACAAGGTGAACAAAGGGAAAATAAAGTTGAAAATAGAACTGATGATCTAAAAGGAAGAATCAACTTGATCTTTAGTTTTCAAGGGATATGAAGAAGGTAACACCAACCAAGTTCGATGGGATAGTGAGTGGTGATGTTCTAGAATCTTTGTTGATAGAAATGGAGAAGTACTTTGAGATCAGAAACTATTCTGAGATAACTAGGGCAGTATGGGGTGCCTATTAGTTTTTAAGTGAAGTATCCACATGGTGGATAAATAAGAAAATAGAATTGGGGTTAAGCTCCTTAAGTTTAACATGGGAATAGTTTGTGGTCATTTTTAGACAAAGATGGTTATCTCAACTCTTCTTTGTTTCAAAGATAATAGATTTCTAGAATTTGCATCAAGGAGATGTGTTTGTGGTAGAATATTGGGAGAACTTTACCCATCTTTTGAAGTATGTACCCCAATATTAGAAAGATGAAAGGTTTAGAATTAGGAAATTTATCATGGGACCGAATGCCCAAATAGGTGGAGAAGTAGACATGCATGTTCCAACAACTATGGATCATGTTTGAGAAGGCTATAAAGAAGAATAGAAACTGAAGTCAATCTCCTCTTATCATGAAAAGAATCACAAAAAGTATAACTGGACATAATCTTTCCAATCATTTAAGAAAAGGGATGACAAGGAAGAAGTGAGAAGGAAAACTGACAAAGGATTCAAAATAATCAAAATGAGTCCAAGAATGAAAAGAAAAATAACAACAATTTCAAGTGAAATGGTGATAATTTTGGTAAACCTTCTAAAAATCAAGGACCTCATGGAGGATGTTTCTCTTGTGGAGGTGATTTTTATGAAAACCAGTGCTTGAACAAGAACCAAGGAGTTTAACAGTGAGGTAATCCATTACCAACCTAGCAAGCAACTCCTTCTAGTAAAGCATTCATGCAACCTTGGACAACTGTCAAGTAGAGTACTAGATTACTCCCATAGAGATGATAGGTACTTTATTTGGAGTTCCCATTTCTATTTTAATTGATAGTGGTGCAACAAAAAAAAATTATTACACCAATGGTATTAAGTAAATTTCTTAGAAAATCTTACCATTCTAGATGGTTTGATTTATTGTGAATATCATAAGTTCTACGAGATTGAAGAAGATGATCTTGATGATCAAAGAGAACCCATTGTGGAGAAATACCCCTTCCTTCAAGATTTTTAGGATGTCTTTCCAAATGAACTCCATTTTTTATCCCCGAAAAGAACTTTTGATTTCTCCATCAACATAATTCCTAGTTATGAACCAATATTGAAAGCACCATACCATATGACCACTATGAAGTTGATGGAACTGAAGGATCAACTATAAAAACTATTGGAAAAACAGTCAATTATACCTAGTGTTTCACCTTGGGGAGCCCTTGTAATTTTTCAAAAAGGACAGTACATTGCGTCTATGCATAAACTATTGTATTCTTAACAAGGTAATGAAAAATAATAAGTATCCTTTATCACGTGTCAATGATCTTTTTTATCAGATGTGTGGCACGTCAGTGTTCTCAAAGGCCGATTTATGATCTAGTTATCATCAATTAAGACTAAAATATGAAGACATTCACAAAACAACTTTTAGAACAAGGTATGGACACTATGAATTCCTAGTCTTGCCTTTTGGGCTTACGAATGCTCCAACAATGTTCATGAACTTGATGAATAGTGTCTTCAGGTATTTCTTAGATAGATTTTTTCTAGTGTTTTTAGATGGAATTCTCATATACTCTAAGAATGAGGAAGAACACTATCAACATCTTCATTTTGTTTTCCAATATCTGAGGGAACACAAAGTATATGGGAAATTTTCCAAATGTACTTTCTTTGAAAAATAAGTACAATATTTGGGTCATACTATCTCAGAAAAAGGAATTTTAGTAGATCCGTCAAGGATCAAAATCATTCTTGAATGGACAATGCCAAAAAATGTGAATGAAGTGCACAGTTTTATGGGGTTAGCAAGTTATTATAGGAGGTTTGTGTCAAAATTTTCTAAGATCACCCACCCGATTACTTCTCTTCAGAGAAAAGGGAAGCACTTTGAACAGTCAAAAAAATGTTAGGAGGCATTCGATCAACTTAAAGAGAAGTTGAATACGGCTCTAATATTGAAGGTTCCTGATCCAAAAGATTAGTTTGTTGTAATCACCGATGCCTCGGGAGAAGGTTTAGGTAGTGTTATTATGTAGGAAGTTTTGGGTGAAAATTTGTAATCTCTTTATAGATTACAAAACTTGATTTTCAGCCATAGTTATGTGAGATGAAATCTCACCTCTTAGAAAGGGAAGGCACCCTTCTTACTACTTACGAAACTAAAAATTAAACTATTCCAATATATACACTATACAAATCATATTGGGGTGTGTCACATTCATGATTCTCTCTTTTTTCAGAGAATATTTTTACAATGTTCCACGATTTTATGTTCCTAGATGCAATACAACTCTAAATAAAATATAAGCAATAATCCTGATACTTCTAACTTGTCAAGCCATAGTCTAGGAGTACCAATGTGATAAAAATATGTAACCAAAAGGCTCACAGAGGAACAAAGTCTTTCCATAGTATTCAATGATGAATTCATCAATAAAGTAACTAACAAAATTATAAATGAAGCATAAATTCTTCAATACACCTTACAAATAGACCCACAAGTAGCATGAACAACTTCAAGTACAAAGCCTTAAAGATAACTCACCAATATTATCAATAATCATGTGATTCCAAGTAAAAGAAGCAGTACAAAGTCTACAAAAATTATCTTGAAAGCCTTTCAATCTCAATTCATAAATCACCACCAATTCAATTCAATAATAAGATAAACTTATGAGAATGACATAAGAACATTCACATACGTTTAAATTGACCCAACTCAAAGTTTTTTATGCAATTTATCCTTCTTTATTGATTTGAAAATAATTTCACAATTAGAACTCAAAGTTTCAAAATTGCTTCAGAATTGAGCAGCACTTCATTGCATAATACAAAAGGTAAATAGTGAAATAGAACCCTCTCATATTTTTAGATGAGAGAATAGAGCTTATATAGGAAAAAACCTAACTAATTATTGACTTATTCAAACATGGTTTCCATATATGTAGGAGAACATATTCATTTTTACATATAATTACATTTTACAAAATGACATGTAAAAAATGTCAAGATTATTTACATAAAGCATAGAAAAAGCATAAAGATATATCTATCTCTGGAAATGTAAGAATACTTTATGGTTCCTCACTCTTGGCTTGGAAATATTCATATTTCTTCATAATCTCCTACATTGTTTCCTCATTTGGTCTAGCAGTACAATCAATGATTGTGTGAACCTTTGTGATAGACTTCTTTATAGCAGAAAAATCTTCTTACATCTATCTAGATGTGTCTTGAGATTGTCCAAGGTTAGTTGTATGCCAACAAAAGAATCCACTGAATTCAATGAGAATGCTTCATCTTCCAACTGTTTCTAGATAGCTTCCTTGTACATTTGGACAATCTCGCTTGCCAGGAGAAAAGTATTATCCTCATCAAGAAGCCTCCCAGGTAGCTCATCAATTCTATTCACCAAGATAACTTGATGTTCTTCAACATATTCTTGTACTTTTTGAGTATCCTCGATGAGATTATTGATGGAAAGTATGTGGTTCTTAATAGAATCCTTAAACTCCACATACTTTTCTTTGTTGGGAATGACCCCAGCTTGTAATAACTTACCTGATTTCACCTCATTTAATTGAAACCATGATTTGAGACTTTTCTCCATTTTCTTTTGCTCAACAAAAAGTGTATATATTTTCTTATCTAGCTCTAGCTTCATCTTGGAAATTTGGGCAAACTTCTCTAACACAACAGTTATGTACTTTGAGCCCTATTCAATTAATCTATTAGAAAATTCATAAATGACTCTACCTTTTGAATAGTGCTTTTCCACCTTTTGAACAATCAGTCCCTCAATATTCACAATGGCCATAGGTTGCACACACTCTGATGTTCCTATGATTTTCCTTAACACCGATGTATAGTTTTCAACTCTTTCCTTGTACATGTCCTTGGCTTTCTCCATCTTATCAAGCCTATCCACCAATGCATTAAGAGACACTTGGGAATCTTCTTTGGCACTTGCATTGGTGACTTTCCCAAGATCAATTCTATTCATGATATATTCATCCATGTTGACCTCACCCTTACCTTGTGGAGGTGTTGCAATATCCACATATTTATATCCAGATTTATCCACATGCAATCCAGAGTGAATCTTCAACTTTTTCTTCCCCTTGGATTTTGGAAGTACTATCTCCTCAAGATCTAACTCATCAGGAGAAACCATCTACTTATTTCATCTAGAAACTTATGAGACTAACCAAGGAGGAATAAATGAAGCATTACCTTCTTGACCTTTTGAAAATTCCTATGTGGTAGTTGTATCTGTAGAAACAAGTGTTGTAGTAACAATTGGGTTTTTTTTATTTGTCACTACTCTAGGAGTCTTCAAATTTGACATATCCGGCAATGATTCTCTCATAAATCTATCAAATTCAGCTTGTGATGTAATATCATATGATGGTGAAGACAAACTAGGAATTGATGATGGAGAACCTAAGGAAATATCAATACTTTACAAAATTGATCCAATGGAAGGAGTGGAAAGAACTAAATGCACTAACTATGGAATTATTACTTTTAGTGCGTGCAAACCAGCTGTAGGTGGAGGTGAAGTAGGAAGAGGTGGTGAAGGAGAAGTGGGAATAGGAGGAGTGTGAGGTGTTGTGGTAGTAACAGGCGATGATGTATGAGGAGGGTATTCAATGATGTTCTCTTGTGGAGACAACTGCATTTCCTTATCATACATTTCTCCTTCCTCATTACCTTCCTCCTCTTCTTGATCTTCTTCTGATTGCTCATCCTCGCCAAATTCTTCAGATTCTTCACTTTCATCTATTTCTTCTTCTTCTAGTTGCATCTCCTCTGATGTAGGTTTTGTTTCTCCTTCAACAAACTTGTCCCTCCTCAGTAATTTTCTCTTCACCAGTAGTGTGCTCCTCTTCAACAACTTTTGTTGTACTCTTCCCATTGGTGAATTTGATTTTGGGACCTTTGTGTGATGAAGAGGGGGAAACACCTTCTCTATGCTTGGTTCGGAGCTCCTGCTAACTATTGGCTTCACCTTCTAATACTTCTCCTTTAGATTTTGTCCTAAAGGACTTCAACTAAAAACCATGCTTCTATAACCATTCACTTGTGTTGTGCAAAATGGGAGCAAGCCTTTGCTGAATAGAAATGTTCTCTTTTTTGGACCATTGAATTAGAGGCATGGGCTTACTTGCAATCTCTTTTTCATAATATGCAGAGTTTAGAATGTCTCCAGGATCTTCAAAATATTCTAAAATATCTTCCAATCATAAATCTTTAATTTGTTCCACAATGAGTCTATAGAAGTCCATTCTCCAAATGTTTTCCTCATCTCTACATTCTACCCATATGTCTTCAAAATGATGCACATGACTATAACCCTTTTTTTAATTTTTCTTCTTACATCTCTATAGTCAAAATCATGCATATACCTATATGACCTTATGGTCATAATCTGCATCTCTGTAGCTACTGGTTTGGCCTTTTGTACACTCTGAATTGAGTATATCTTCCAATAGCAATTGGAAACCTAAAACTTGGTTTGTGAATAGCCTGGCATTCCTTGTGTATTGTGATTATATGTCTAGATAATTCCATCAAAACCCACCTGTCGGAAGGGCATCTTGGCAACATGTAATGGAATCCTATATAGCACCCTACTCTTATGTATGTAAAAGTAGGAAACTGCAAGAAAATACATCCAAACTTGTTGAAAACTTTCCATGCTTCATCAGATACTCTTTTATTTCCTAGAGTTGGATCAAACATGAAAAGAAAAGGTGCAAAGAAAGCATCATTTACTCTTCTAAAATGCTTGATACTCCCTCTTAAAGTGATTTGAGAATAGAATTTATACATTGGCACAACACTCCTATTTCCTTCAATTGATAATCTTGGAAATTGTCTCATGACAGCAGTAACATACACCAAGTAGGAGGTCATGTAGAACTTCAAGGTTGACTACACATTGATTAGTTGTTCATGAATATCATCACTAATTTGTGTACCCCAATTTATGTGTGTCTTCTTCCTCCTAATGATACTAATATACTTGTACATCCATTCTTGGAAATTAGATAAGATGGGTAAACCTTTCACCCTACTTAGAAGAGTGATCATGTCTTGAACATCTTCTTTGAAGTCACTACGTGGAAGACCTTTGGGCCATCTAGAAATGGCAGGCCTTAGATTTTCAACCATTGTGTGTTGATCAAATGCTTAGATTTTTTTTTATCTTTATCATAAGCCTCTTGACCTTGTTGAATGGAAATACTTGTATACATTTCCATGTTTGGAACCTAGAAAACTATATCGAAGAATTCTAGATCCAATCTCATCATAATTTTCCTAGAAGATTCTCTAACACTCCTGTCATCCCTAATATAGTGTGAGACAATCTGTAGAAAAAAATTTGAGTAGTGAGCAGCTACTAGAAATTAAGCCACTTGATGAAGATTGTTGTGGACAATTTCCTACAAGTCCCCTTCCAAGGGCTGCTTTTTTGTTCTCTTAGAAAATTCCTCCTTGTCAAGGTGCCCAATTTCAGTGTCCTGGATCTCATCGATCTTGGAGGTTACAGCTATGGGTAGGTGGATACCTTGATACTTATAATTAATTTTGTCTTTCTTGGATGATGAATAAGACTCTTTTGTTGTCATTAAGAACACAAGAGATCACTGAAACCCACCTTCAAAGAATACCTGATAAAAATTTGAAGGTAAATGCAAGGAAACATGGATTTATTCAATGTTAGGAGCATATGCATTATAGGAGCAATTGGAATGCATGAAACTTGGCAAGCACTTTAGAGAAAGAATACATGAGCTATGGAGCACGAAAAACTAAGCAAATACAAAAGGAACAAAGTTTGGAATGCATTTTGGAATGATTTTGAGTGTTAGTAAATTATTTTATTTTTGTGCAAGGGCATTGAAAATTAATGCCCTTACACTTGGAAGCAATTGCATTTTGTGTAATGGCGCTAAAAAACAATGCTTATGCATGCTTGAAAAGACTTGGAAGGAATCATGCATGAGTACTAAAAATCAGCACCTCAAAATCTTTGAAAGAAGTTTGATTTCATGTACTGGTGGCAAAAAACCCTGCCTATACATCTCTTGCTTGAACACAACTTTAGAATGCAAAGGTAGTGAAAATCACTGCCTATGCATTAGGGAAAAATGACTTATGTTGTAGGAGTGGTGACTTTCACCACTCCTACACAAACATGACTTTGAAATTTCAATGTATCGGTGATGAAAATAAGAGCTTCTACACAACAAAATTTCCAAACAATTGTGAAGTGGTGGTTTTTTTTTATGCCATAACATGCTTTGGAAGGATTGATCAACTAAAAGAAAGAACTATGGTAGCAATAATTTTGACTGCTTAAAAACCTAACAAAGGTTTAACCTTGTGTAAGGAGTGGTGATTTAGACTACCCATGCAACATGGTGTTTGGGAAAAAACCTCAAAATGACTTGTGTCTTGGAATAACTCAGAAAATTACCAACATGAGGATGGATGACTAGGGAAAAATGCCTCAAAAAACAAGATTGTAAGTGCAAGAATGTTTGGGAAACAACGATACCCTAAAAGGAGCCCTAGGGTAATAACAAATTTGAAAAAGAAAACAAATAGGAGCTAAAACCTAAAAACCAAATGAAAAATGAAAACAAAATGCATTTAAGGAACAAATGAAAGTAAAAAATTATTACCAACATCACAAAACCCTATGAGCAAAGTTTTGAAAAAGAATACAAATGAAAAGGAAGACATACCTGTGAAACAACGAAAGGAAAAAACTCTAAATCAACTGGAGAGTGAAAACCACGAATGGAATTCATGCCTACAGTCGTGAGGAAGATACTACTCCAAATTGTGCAAGATGAAATGGAGAAAATGAGGTAAAACAAGCATAAAATGAAATTAAAATGGCTTAAAAATCCATTTAAAGATGTTTAAAAATTTTCATTAATGAAGCGTAAGTTCATTAATTGCATGTGTGGGAGCTAGGCGGGAATATGTAAGGGTGGTGATTTTCACCACCTTGACATATTCAAATTTTGACAAAACACAAAAGTGCAAGGGTGGTAAAAAATGACGCCATAACATCCAACAAATTTTTAAAAAATATTAAATACTAAAGCACTAAAAAATAATACTTCTACACATAAAAAAAATTCTAACTTGCTCATGTAGAGGCACTGAAAAAACAATGCCCTTACATGGACAAAAAAATTCCTAACTCCCAAAAACTGAAAAATGACAAAACATTCATTTTGAAGGTTTTCGAAAAATGACAAAAGATGAATGCTTGAAGGGATGATTCAAGGCTTAGGACAATTGCACATAAAGGCCAATTGAAATTCACCCCATTTTGTGTTCTTATAGTGCATAGGCCTACGGAATAGACTATTTTTGTAGGGGGTTATCCCATGAATTGAGCGTCGTTGGATTCAAGGATAACAAGAAGGGCGACTAATAGCCTATGAGTCAAGAAAGTTAAATTTATGTGAGAAAAATTATGCCCCTCATGATCTAGAATTATCATCAATAGTTCATGCTTTAAAAATGTGGTGACACAACTTGTTGGGAAAGCCTTTTGAGATTAAGTTAGACCATCAAGTTCTTAAGTACATATTCTCCCAACCACATCTCAATGCTTGAAAAAGTGGTTGGAATTGATATCCGACTATGAATTTGAGATAAGTTACATCAAAGGAAAATAAATGGAGTGGTGAATGCCTTGATTTAGCAAAGACATATTTCCTCAATAGTCTCCATTCATTCAGATTTCAAGGGCCAGGTTTTACAAAAGTCTATGGGATGAATATTATGAGCAAGTTAAGCAAGCTCTCTTGGTCAATCCTCAAGATTCGAGACATGGTGGGTTCTATTTTGAACCAAAAGAATTTTAAGGTATAGAGGAAGGATGTACATTCCAAAATTTGTAGAGTTAAGAAACCTTGTGTGGAAATATATTCATTCCACACCATACTCAGAACACTCAGGAGTGACAAAAATCCTAGCAGTTGTGAAACCACTTTATTTATGGAAAGTGATGAAGAGTGATGTTGCAAGATCTATGGTAGGATGTATAGAGTGATAGAGAGTAAAGTTTTAATATCAACACCTGGTAGGACTTTTGTACCCTCATGAAATTCCAAAGTGGAAATGGCAATTCATCAGTATGGACTTTGTGAAAAGTCATCCTATATCTCAAAAATAGACATAATAATTTCTTAGTGGTGGATAAACTCACCAATTATCCCATTTTATACTTGGGAATTTAACAGATGGAGCACCAATAATAGCTTGCAATTTTGTCCAAGAAGTGTTTATATTACATGGAGTTCCTGAGAACATCATCTCTGATAGAGATGCACACATGACATCGAGGTTTTGTTAAACCTTGTTTTTAGCACTTGGAACTCATCTTAATATAAGCTCAGCATATCACCCTAAGATAGATAGTCAAACAAAAGGGTACAGCAAGTCCTTCAATATGTGTTGCAAATGTATTGCATGGAATAGCAATATAAGTGGGAGGAATGTCGTTTGCTTGTGGAATTTTCATATAATAACTCCTATCATTTTGTGATAAAATGGCTCCATTTGAAGCACTATATGGAAGAAAGTGTCACACTCCTATTTAAGTTTGGATAAGCTAGAAAATGGGATTAGCCTTGGTCTATAAATGTTATCAAAAATAGAAGAGAAAATCAAGTTGATCAAAAAAAGAATGGTGGAAGCAAATGATAGACAAAAAAGTTACGCTAATACAAGCATACACCAAGACAATTTTTCAGTTGGAGATAAATTTATTTTGAGGGTCTTGAACCTCATAAAAGTTACATAAAGTTTGAAAAGCCATCCAAATTAGCCCCTCAATTTTTTCTACCCTTTGAAGCTCTTAAAGTGATTAATCTAGTTTCTTATAGAATCGCTCTACCTCTAGCTCTTGCCCGGATGCGTGGCATTTTTCATGTTTCTTATCTAAAGTAGTATATAATTGGCTTTAATCATATATTTGACTATAATCCACTATAGGTACAGGATCCAGGAGTGGTAATGATTGAGCCTCTCAAGGTGCTCAAAGTATGCAAGCTTTGCTTGCATAATAAAGAGATTACCCAATACAAGGTCCAGTAAGACCAATATGTTGAGGATGGTGCTACTTGGGAAGATTACAGTGAGTTCTATCAAAATTTTCCTCATTTGTTTACTGCTTTCAATAGTTAAGAGAAACTCATTTTATTATCTTGTTATGATACACTAAATCATCGAGGACGATGATCCTTAAGGGGGAGGATATGTCACACCCCAAAATTTGGCTTGTAGTTACTTATAACTTTTAATTTAAATATGTGTTTAACTAGACATGAATAGATGATTTTATTTCAATTGATGTTTAGATAAAATCATAATCTAGTATAAATGTTTTTATTAAAGGATTAGAGAATTGTGATGATAATTAGTTTTGATTAATGATTATGATATCATAGCTATTAACAGAATAACCATTGTGATGGCTTTCTAAGTTAAATACAAGCACACGTTTCCCTCCCAGATGGAAAGGGTGAGTATCACCGAAGAGAAGTTTATAGAACATTGTGAATAGACAAGTAATTGTCATCTTGAGTCAAACACACACTCACATAGGTCTTGCGTCAAATTCAGGTAAGTTCTTCCTAATGTTGTTGAAGAACTAATCTTGTGCCTTGACTTGTGTGGTTTGATCGCAAGGATATTTCAAAATCATACTCAACCTATGGCTAGTGTCTAGTAATGGTCGAGAGGCGATCATTATTCAAGGTCATCATTTTTTATTTATCTTTTAATTATAAAGGTTTATTTGATTATTATTTAAAAGTATTAATATATATATATATACAAAAACAAATATATATATATACATATAAATATATATAATATATATAATCATTATTAAAAATAAAAGGCATTATGGATACCATGGTTGGAAAGGGAAGTTAAATTATCTTTAATGCATATCGAAATGAAGTTAACTATATTATCCCTCACATAGAGGCTTTGTGCCAATAGAGTTGGAACTATTCATCATAATAAATTGACATAAATGTTAAATTTATAAATACAGATTAAAAAAGGGGGCTTTAAATCGAATGTCAAATAGGAATTTATTTTTGAGTGACATTTGTTTTAAATTGCCTATATACACCTAGTGCAACTTAGATAAAATTTATTAATTGAATCATTTAAGCTTTTTGTTATATAGGATATATTTGGATTAATTTATATTTTTCAACTGTGTTCTACCAAATCAAAGTGTTAACAATTTAGATTAAATATTTGTTATTGATTATTAAAATATATGGTTAATGAAATTTATCCATAATAACTATTTCACACTAACACTATTTTATAAGGCCAATGGAAACTATTTAACATTTAAATTAAATATTGAATAGAATAATCAAACAAAAATTAGCAAAAATATTATTAAATAAAATGGTATATAAATTTTAAATAACCTTTCCTGATTACCTAGTGAAGTAATTGTCGCTTAACGTCAAACAATACAGTAGATCAATTTAAAAGTTATGTCAAGATATTTCTATGAAATAATTGAAAGTTATATTTGACTATTATTTTGGTGTTGAAGCTCTTAAATTTAATTCATGTGAACTTTGAAATAACTTATTTATTTAAGATCAACTATTCATCAAATGGGCTAATGTAGACAACTATGATACCCTAGGAAATGCAAGGACAAAGGCTCAAGTTAAATGATAAGTTTATTGGCAGTAACATTATTGATAACTCTATTTC
Organism: Sequoia sempervirens; assembly: GCA_007258455.2. Classification (NCBI taxonomy): domain Eukaryota; kingdom Viridiplantae; phylum Streptophyta; class Pinopsida; order Cupressales; family Cupressaceae; genus Sequoia; species Sequoia sempervirens. The sequence goes on from VDFB02182250.1 coordinate 60,210, forward strand.
CTCAGGACATATTGTAATAATTTAAAGTCCAACTTTGTAAAACTTGACTAAAGGAGTCCGTTAACAAGAAACTATAGCTAATTAAACTATGAGTAGCACATCCTCCTATATAATATCATTAATAAAGTAAACTATAGAAGTGTTTTCCAAGGGTGACATGATGTGTATGTTGTTAGGTTGTGGACCTATATTGTTTTCAAAAAAAAATTATGGCATTTGTGTTAGATCCACATCAAAATGTGGGCATGACAACTTTTGAGTACAAGGGCAAACAATGATTGATAGATGCAAGCTTGACCATGGGAGGATATACCAACACTCTAGAACTAGCCCCCAAAAACACTAAAAATCTAAAATAATACAATTTTGTGAACAATTTAACTCAAATAGTTATATGATTTGATTATATCCAATTGTTGAAACTTATCAAATTAGAATATAAAATCTAATCTACAGCTAGGGGTGAATAAAATACTCTATTTGTATATGAACAATGATATTATTAATATAATAAATAATTAGTTATTAATATCATAAACAATTAGTTATTAAGATCATGAAAATAACATATAATAATTATCAAAAAAATTATTGATGAACATAAAATAACACCTATTCTCGTTGTCTAGATAATTTGTGAATATTAATAGTATTTCAACTTTAAAAATGAAGGTTTCACAATCATTTCACTACTCAAAATTTCATGCATATATAAAACAAATGGTTAGCCATTTAAAATTGCATGTACTTGAATAGGAAGTTAGGTCCAAGAGGTAGAAGAAATGAACCCATTTTTGCACCATAGTATAGGATGGCATCGCTTCTTTTTTATCTTTTTTTAACATGGGATAAATGACCCACCACAAGTTAAAATATTTGAATGTCATAATGACATGCTAACTACTATTAAAAAGACAATAAATTAAATTCCACAACAAATTCCAAAGAAAACTAAACTATCAATTGACATTTCATTAACAATTTGGTCTCACAATTCCTATATTTGTAGTGCCAACAATCAAATTGTATGTAGATGTGTAGAATTATTATGGTAAAAATTTGTATAAATGAAGAAATAATGTACAAGATATGAGCTTATGTTTTCATATTCATAGCCTACATTCAAGGTTTGGAAATGACTATGTGTTGGTTGCAGTAGTGCCACTTTGTGAGAGCTCTACCATGTCTTGGTTTCTACAACTTAGTCAACTAAATGTCCTCTTCTAAATATAAATTATGGAAATCAAGCCTAATTGTTTTACAATATTCAAGGAAAATGAAATATTCACTAATGAATATTGTTACATTTATATTGAACAATGCAAGTGGGAAGAGAAAATATGATGGTTTCATACTTTTCAAGCAAAACCACAGACGAATAAGAACATGCAATATAAGTAATTTTATGCCTACCTTTTTTTATAATGTCCATCATGGTTAATGCATAACTATAACAAATCAAATTTTAGTTATTCTTGTCTTGAACATCCAAATTTGACTTATACTTTAAATCTCTCTCTGCTTTAATACGCCATATAATGAACAATAAATAAAATGTTAGAAAATACTATGCCTTTTATATCACAACTGGTTGTGACTTAATTAATTTTTCTTCAATTGGTTGAAAAGAAATCCCTTCAACATTTATAAAGGCATGCACTTTTATAAAGACTTCAACTTATATAAGGACTTCAACTTAAATGAAGAATTTGACATATTTAATGACTGAAATTTATGATGGCTTTGACATATTCTATGACTTGAACTTTTATGAAGGGTTGATATATTAAATACTTGAAACTTTCCTTTGAGTAATAACTTGATTCATAAATTTTTACTAGGCAAATAAGTTTAGAGTTAAGAATTTCATTAGAATTTTGGATGAATATTTAAGGATAATTTTTGTATAGATGTTTTGACATTTTCATTGATTTGAAGATGAATTATAAAGTCAGTTATATATTGCAATCCATGTACTTTTCTAAGGATTGATTGAATTTAGTTTTATGTTTTCCTATGAGATATAAGGGGGCACGTTAAGTTAGATATATTCCCAAATCAAATTTTTGAATAGTAATTTAAAGGAAATAATGTGTTGGATTAGGAAGACTAAAATTTGGCTATTATGAAGTAAATGCTCAAATGCATCTTAAAACAAAATATCTTGGATAATATTCATAAAATTTATAAACATAGTGATGTTTAAAATTTAGACTATAATCATACTCAGCAAACTTTACACATCCTATAGTGCAATCTATAAAAATAATTAGTATATCCTAACATTCTCTAATAACATGTTAGAAATTATAATCTTAAGATACTAATCATTATATAAAAAATATGAATTAAATAAAATGAAAATCATATAAGCATAGATTATACATATTACACAAGATATATATAGGAAAAACCCTTTCAAGTAAAACACCCCATAAAACATCATTTTATTTTAACACTTACAAAAAATAGATTAAACCTAGAGACACTAATCTACATACTTCTATATGGTCAATAATACCTGATGTACATAATGATGTAATTCACTATGAACCTACAGATTCACACATCCTCTCAACTGAGAGAAAACCTCCCTAAATATAGATGAAAGGATGACAAAATAGCCTAAGGGACATTAGTCACACCTATTCAAAATAGTCATTTTTAAATAATTAATAATCTAATATTTATTAGATTACTAATTATTAAATAGTATATATAACATAAGATTTTATAATATTATATTAGAACAATACATAAATGTTATAATGGTTGGCCCCTAAACTCTATGTTCTAACACACACGTGTAAGTATGTATATGTTTACATGTGTGCATATACATGCATGTATATAAATATATATATAAATATATATGTATGTATGTATGTATATACATAGACATATATATGCATATATATACACATACATACATGTACATAGATATATATACATGTATACATGTACATATGCATACACATTGAAACAACAGAAAATGGGAGAATGCTTTTGTATGGTTTAGAACATAGAGAAAAACCCACTTTTGCAATTATCTCATTAAAGGGAAACCCTAAAGATCTCAATCCAAAGTATGCAAAGGAGAAAGAGATCTTGCAATAGGGTTTCCCTAGGGTTTGATTGTAAACTAATGAGGGGTTCACCACCAAGCTAGGGCTTGGAAAGAAAAATGCAATGGGTAAACCCACAAAAGTGGTTTACAATTCCAATGAGGAAGGAAAAGTTGCAAAAAATGACCCCATGCAAAAAAAATTGGTTTTGGGGGTTCGTATGAACTTTTGGTTGGAGTGAACCCATATTGAACCCGCCTTCAAGCAAACTCATTTAATGATGGGGCCCACCATTCCTAGCAAAAAGCAAAAAGAAAAGGTTTGTGGAAAGGGGGTTCGCTTGAACCTTGGTTCAAGCGAACCCCCCTTTTCCCCTCTTCTCCCCTTAGGCACCAAAAAAGTCCAAAATTGTGTGCTTTGAAGCTTGGGTTGAGGATGAAAATGGAGGAGACTTCACAAACCCAACTGGATGATGGTAGTCCTCGGAACGAGCTATCCAACAAATATAATTTTAATATGTTTTGGTTTTATTATGTATTTTTTTTTTTAGTTTTATTAAACATAAGTTTTTCACCAAAAATCAAGCTCTCTATTCTGCACATGTGGAAAATAAGCAGATTATCAAAAAAAAATTGAAAAATATGAGTACACTAGTTATTGAAGTCATTGATCCAACAAAAAGAAAAATTGAATTTCGATACATACAAAAAAAGTTACGTGCTATAAGGTCTACCTATGCCTAAATTGCAATTGGTTTGACTTTGAAACATGATTAAGGAAAAAATATTCGATAAAACACTATGAAACTTGTAATGTCTCATCATGCAAACCCCAAAGGACAACTAAAAATGCAAAAAAAAAATTACTAGGGTTTCCATTTTCTTAGTTTAACTAGAAGTTTCCATTTGCAACCTACAGAAGTTTTCTATTGTTTTCTTTAGTAGTTTCCCTATTGTTTAACAATAATTTTTCTATGAGGCTCTCTGATTTTACTGTAAAAATTTCTACAAAAGCAGTAAATTAATCACAGAAAAACTTCAACAACCGTCAAGGAAATTTCAAACAAAAAAAACTTTTAATAAACTTTTCTACACAAAAGCTTCCAACAAATTTTCTTTAGAATATAATTTGTACAGACAATATTTTCAAAACAAAAAAATAATTAAACAAATAGTAAAGGAACCTGTTTTCCTGAAGCTTGTAGGAACGAGGGTTGGAGCAAAGCTTCGCCTTCAGAGTTCAACTTTTAAAACCTTTCCAGAATCTTCACTTCCATCAAGATGCAAAATGTAAGCCCAAAATAAATTCCAGAAAACCTCCTCAAATTTTAACCAAAATCCCCCAAAACCCCAAAAACCATTCTACAGCCAATTTTCTTTTCGTGAAGTAACTTCTCGCCATTCACAGCATTGCAATATTTTCTCCAAGAATATTTTTAAACAAGATTTTTTATTAAATTCCCACTCACTCCCGTAAATACTCTAACTATAATTTAACTAATTAATTTTTAAAAAATTATTTTCTTTTGATAATAATAAAGCATTATATACTATTTAATTAATTTAAAAATTCAAGAATTAATACCACTTACCTTATGCAAATTTAAAATTCTAATTTACATCAAAGCATCTAATATTTTTATTTAAACTATTCACTCAATCCAAAAAATTTAATTAATTAACTATAATTATTTACAAATAACTATATCAATTAAATAACATTAATTAATCACACATAAAATAAAGACTAATTAAATAACAAACATTTACATACTAAAATAAATAATCAACACTAACCCAAACTTAAACAAAGATGAGGTTGAGACAAAGACACCATTGGACTCACAACAAGGTGACAAACTTGGGACGGGGACACTTCCTTATCAACTCCCTTTTCAACATCAAACTCGTTGGGTTTATGGGACACACTCAAACTTGTCAAGCAGGTAGAGTTAGTGTCCAGTACCTGCATCCTGCATAGAAACAAACATCAAGTAGCATGTAAATCTCCATTGCAGACACACTGTGAAAGGTAATCATGGGGTAGCAGGGCACTTGCGAGCAAGTGATGCCACTTTGTTCTTTCACCAAGACTCACTAGCAAACACATCAAAAACCATAGTAGCATAGAATCACAACATCACCACATATATTATTAAAGAAAACCATAACATAAATAGATAACATAATCACCTTGTAATGTATCATCAAGCATCATAAGTAATGTCAAGTGCAGCAAACCAACCAAACAATGAATCCACACAACCAAAACGGTGAACTAATCACCATCACAAACCAAGTACAATATCAACACAAAAGAGTATCAACAATACGAGGGGTATTACAAAACCAATTGGAAGCACTAGATATCATAGTTACAAATTTGAATTTGAAAAAATTAGAATTTTATCCTTCATGGAAAAAAAATTGTGTTATATGGTGAGTGTCACTTCTTAAAAATGTTGTTTACTAAAAAAAACTAGTTTTCGAAGGAGATGGAAAAAGAAGTGCAATTTGATTCCAAAAATTTTGAGAAAAATATATTTAGAATCTACAGACAAAATGACACAAATCACTAGTTTGCATCATCTTCAAATTCCTCACAATTTAGTCGCTATAAGTGCCCAAAAGTGAAGATTTAGTTAGAAAAAATTATTTCAATATCTAGTTTGGCCAAAAATTGTAAACCAGTGTTGTGGGATCACCCCAATGCAAATCAAAATGCTTAAACCTAGTATGATGCAATTTTTCACTAAATGACCTAAAATGCATGAAAATCATAACAGAAAGCTTCAAGATAAAATGCCTGCACCTAGAAATTTGAAGATGACTAGATGAAGCTCTGAAATGCTAAAAAAACTAATTTTAATATTGACTGGGACTCATACGCCAGACTGGGAAATTTAGTCCAAGATCTAGGTTTTTGTGCAAAAATTGAAATCTAGCAAAAGGGTATCTAAAATTATAAAAACCTAAAAAATGACCTAAACTAGGACTCATACGCCAGAACTGGCGTATCATTCTAGTTAGGGTTTTCTGAAGCTTCAAAGTCTAAACCTGGTCTTCAATGTCTGCTCTGTACTTCCTAGTTGATTTCCATATCTAAAACCTTGATTTGCAGCATATAGAATTCTTCCAAGTATCTCCAAAGCAAGGTGACAACTTTGAACACTTTGACAACCTTCTCCAAACTTTCTCTTCAATGTGTCCTCAACCTATACCTGAAAATCACACACTAAAGAGAGGCACAAAAATGTTGTGTTGTTAGTAGAAAGGGGTTTGTCTTGGTCAAACCTTGAAATGAAATGAAATATGAATGGAGAATGATGAATGAGCAAAATATGATGTTGCAACTCACCAAACCCTAGAAATGAAGTGTTTCAAACATGTATGAAGTGGCTCCAATGGATATAGATCTTGAATCTTTCTTAAATGTGATAGATCTTGAATTGAATGCTAGCTTGAATCATAAAAATTGTACATCACAATTGTTAGCTCAAAAACAAACATGATGCATGAAGACTTTGAGATGATGCCCAATGCTTGAATAATGCTCTAAAAAATTTGATAATCTTCCCTTGAATGCTCTTGTAAACACTTGAATAATCTTGTGAACTCAAATTTTCTATTATGAATGCTCTCACAAAAGTCTTAGGTGAAAATGAGTGAAAGAACCTTGTATTTATTCTTAATTGTGCCAAATTTCCTAAAATTGCAACACTACAAGCCAACATCAAATCTAGGAGGATAAAATCCTACCAAGAATTTGAATTGATTTTTATTTTGGGCCACATGGGACTCATATGCACAAGGTGGCATATAAGTCCCATTAGGCATAATTTATGGGACCATTTTCAAAAATGCTTAGAAAGGTGTAAAATTAGGATCAGGACCCAAAAACCTAGGTGGGACTCATACACCCAAGGTGGCATATGAGTCCCAGATCACTAAATTTGGGCCACATAACCTAAAAACACTTGAATTATTATTGGATGTTTATTTTTGTCATGATTATCCTTGGAAAGATGCATTAAATGAGGCTTTTAGATGTAAAATAAGGCCAATAAATGCATAAAGAAGCCCAATTATTTATGAAAACCCTAGAAAAGTGTGAAAGTGTGTTACAACACTTTACAACACGTTAAATAAGGTTTAATTAAGTCCATTTAGCTCACAACGTCCCAAGACCTAATGTGAATGTGTCAAGCACATTACAACACTAAATCAAGGCAACATTAAGTTCAATTTAACAAGGAGGGCCCAAACAAGCAAGGAAAAGTAAAGGGATACTTTTTTCGTTGTCACACACATATGTTTGTGTGTACACATATAACATATATACATATACATATACACATATACATATGCATACATACATATACATATACATGCATATGCACATATATACACATATATATACATATATGCATACACATATATGCATGTGTTCATGTACACATACACATACACACACATGTACATGTGCATGTATATACACATATACACATGTATGTATATGTATATATATGCATAAACATAGACAAACATATATACATACATATACATACATAGATATATATCTATATATGTGTATACACACACATGTACATACATATACACACATATACATATATACATATACATATAAATATATACATACATATGCATATACATAAATGAATACATACATACATATACATATATGCATACATATATACACATAGATATACATAAATACATACAACATATATGCATACATACATGTACATACATATACGTGTGCAAATATGACCAAGGAGCATCATCTCTAAATTTATATTTTTCTTTTGTTCTTGTTTCGAATTTTATGTAGTTACAAATTTTAGTTGGAAATTCAATTTTTAAGGAAAATTTCCATGTGTGATAAAAAGTAGTGAAAGTATTTTTATCGATAGAAATGGGTAGTTAGAAATTGCAATGTGGAGGAAATGTCTTATGGGGGACCATTTCTTGAAATGGTGGTGGTAAGGTGTGTGGAGAAGTAGTAGAAGGAGGTTACACCTAGGTTAGAGGGTGGTTGCAAATTAATGGAGAGACAACAAAAAGATAGGACATAGAGCCATGCCTCAAGAGAGATAAGAAGGCTGAGAAGGAATGAATTATTTTCCAAATTATAGAAGAACCATCAGCCCATGAAAGGAGAGAAGGATTCAATGTAGCACTAGTAGCTAAGTTGTCACACCAAACATATCAAGCTTGGCATACAATGGAAAGACCAGGAAGAGGGAGACACAATACAAGCTACAAAGATTAGCAGGTCACATAAGGAGGATGAAGGCGATGTGGGGAAATTAACTCTTTTTTTGGCTTTGAAATCTCACCTTCATGATGGGTTCTCACTTAGACTAGGGGTCAAATTAATGTAGATTGGAATGTAATAAGGGTGCACCAAGATTGATAGAAGATGGGCATGGTAAGAAGAATGAAGAATGCAACTTCTTAGATAATGTGAGAAAAGGTGTGATAAGAGAATGAAGAGGGGATTCAAGCCCAAGAATTGGGTGTGATAAATAAAAATCAAGCAAATAATGGTGGCAGCAAGTTGGAGTCAAGCCACGTTGTAGGAAGATTGTGAGACTTGGAACTGCATTAGAAGTTAGAAACAAGCAGCACAAGGAGTTGGTGGGCAATGGAATTTTCCAATGAATGGTTATGTTGTTTCAAGAAATCTTACTAAAGTTATTTCATGGTTTTCAATTCTGAGTATCTTGTCATCTAATCGTGAATCAAATTAAATTGACATGAGCAATTTTCAATTTTAATTATTATCATTTATGGAGTCTTTGTAATCTATAGTTTACAATTTTGGATGAAAAATGGGTTGTGAGTGAGTTTTCATTTCCATCATTTGGTATCTGATCCCAAAAGATCTAGGAAGAAAACATTGAGGGTCTTATTGATCTTTGAATAAAGATGGGTATTGTAGTCTTGTTCTCCATAAATTCTTGAAGGTTATGTGTGTTGCAGATTGACAGTTTGTGAAGAACTTGGATACCAAAATGTTGGGTAGAAGAAAAGGAAAGGAAGCCCTAGGTGAGGTGTTTGGAAGATGATAGAAGATTGGAAGATGCAGCAGCATTATGGGAAAGAGAATCGCTCAAAGAGAGACAAGAGGAAATAAATCAGGAAGAAGCAAGATGCAGAATTTGAGAGAGAAATGGTAGAGTTGTGAAGAGATTTTGAATTGGTGAAGCAATGGTTTGAGGAAAGGATCCAAGAGGATACTTGGTGGTGGCCCATGAGAAAGAGAGTAAAGTGGACTATGAAGATGATTGTGAGAAGGAAAAGGTTGGATGCCTTAAGAAGAGAAGATAAGAATATGAGAGGAACCCATAGAAGTTGTGATAGCAGAGAGTTTCCAAGTGAGCAACATGGACTAGAAGAGGTGAAAGAATCTCTCATAGAGGAGAATCTAAATAAATTTGAAATGAAATGGAGAGGATAAGAAGTGTGGAAAGAAGCACTCAAAAGAAGAAACAAAGAAGTGAGAAGAATTTCCATGACTGAGGTATTCTTGGAGACATTTTGGTCTCTAGTTTTATTATCTAATATTGTGGTTGAGTATGTGTATGCAAGTGTGAGTAACCTTGTAGAAAATGGTAAGTGTGAGATAATGAAAGATGGGGCAAGATAAGCATCTAAAGAAAGAGTTGAATAAAAGAACGAGAAGAGATTAGCTATAGCAGTATGTCAAGAAGATTAGGAAGAGGGCATAGAGAAGTTGATGGCAGCAGAGGTAGATTGCCAAGTGCATGAGTATGATGCAAAGGTTGATGCTAAGTTTTTTCAATATGATGAAGAAGACTTCGAGGATGCAATAGAGTACCATGATGCTCTAGAAGATGTTTCAAATGAAGATAGAATAACCCATGAAGGAAAAGAATTGGCAAGCAAAGAGATTGAGGAAGTATAAAAACAAGAGCAGCAGGGTATTGAGCTAATAAATGTGAGTGCAAATATCAATTTTGATTGCTTATATGGAAACAAGAATGTTGCTCCACAAATTAGTAGGGAGGAGAGAAATTTGGAGTTATCAAAACTTGCAAAGGTTCATGGATATAAAGTGTGAAGTTGGCAAAGGAAACCAATCTATGTGGAGCAGCATATAAGGGGTAATCAAGGAGTTGGTTATAAAGGATTTTGGAATGGCCAACAAGTACAATGGATGAAGGGAATGAATGAGTACAAGAGGAAATCTAAAGATTGGCAAGTAAAGCGGCATAAAGAAGATGTAGTATTAAGGAGAAAACATCAAGAAGTACATAAAGTGTGGAAGGTTAAATATGGGACAGCAACAAAAGAAAGTGATGTTGCAGGACATAGTGAGGAATAGCCAATACAAGAAAATAGAAGATTTGGAAAAGAGGTCAATTCCAATGAGCAAAGGACCAAGATGAAACAAAAAGAGTACAAAAAGGGAAAAGGTGATGCAATTGAAGGGGATGAAACAATTACAAGAACATATTGGTAGGATGTTACAACAAACACAAGCACAAAGAAAGGTAAGCAAAGTGATTCAGATGTCTGTAATAAAGATGCTTTTGATACTTTGCATGAGATTGAGAATTTGAAAGAAGAATATGAGAGGGATGTTGAATTTAACATTGAATATGAAATGTATGAATGTGAAGTGTAATTTTGGAAGCTTGCATATGGGAAAAAGTATGAGAAGAGGTAGATACAAGAAGAAAGTGGAAAACAAACAAAGAAAAAATAAGAAAATCAGAATGCACAAGGAATGGGATGAGAAGAACAGAAAACAAGAGTGGACCATGAAAACATGTCATGATGAGAGCCTACAAAGTGAGGAATTCCAAGAAGGTGCAGCAGACAATGAAGAGATAGATGTTGGAGTAGCGGGAGCTAAGAGTGAGGAAGATGAAGAAATACTAGATGAAGAAGTTGTAGAAATGAAATGTGAAGAGGGTGCAGCATATTGTGACAGTGGAGGATACCTATGGGATCAATATTTGGAAATAGAAAAATAATGGATGGAAAATATTGCAGATGAAGAAATGAAGATAGATGAGACAACAAAGAATCCTACGATACAACCTCTAGCAGTTGATGAAGAAGTTGATAAGGTCATACAGGAAAAGGTAAATTTGTTAACACTCCATGATGATATTGTTTTGAATTTAGCTATTATGTTGTATGATGAGGAATTTGGGAAAGAGTATGGAATAATACAGATAGTTGTGAATAAAGATGTGGGGTGTGATAATTTGGACAAGCTAATTGCTTCAGGTGAGAAAATGATGCAAGAAGAATAAGAGATAGTAAGTTTAGATTTGTATAAGGATATGAATGATGTTGCTATTGTGGAAGGAAAGATGTCAAGGGTGAAAAAGATTGAAGTCATAGAAATATTTTATTTCCATATAAACATCTGTCTTGATGGTGGGACAAGAAATCAATGGAGAAGGATGGGAAGTGGAGATTGTATATTCAAGAGTGTGAAGAAAAATAGTGGGCAGCAATGCTGGAGAATTATGGAGGTAATTCCAGAATGATGTTGGAAGAAATAGAAGAAAAGGAATGGTGAGGAATAATTTTGATTGAGGACTCCATGTGCAAGAGCACGTGATCTTTTAGTCCACTGGGGAGTCTGATGTAGGAGCATCATCTCTAAATTCTTTTTTTTCTTTTTTTCTTGTTTGGAATATTGTGTAGTTACAAATTTCAGTTGGAAATTCAATTTTTAAGGAAGATTTCCATGTGGGATAAAAAGAAGTGAAAGTATTTTTATCGATAGAAATGGGTAGTTAGAAATTGCAACATGGAGTAAATGTCTTGGGGGGACCATTTCTTGAAATGGTGGTGGTAAGGTGCATGGAGAAGTGGTAGTAGGTTGCACCCAAGTTAGAGGGTGGTTACAAAGTAATGGAGAGACCACAAAAAGATAGGACATAGAGCCACGCCTCAAGAGAGATAAGAAGGCTGAGAAGGAATGAATTATTTGCAAGATTATAGAAGAACCATTAGCCCATGAAAGGAGAGAAGGATTCAATGTAGCACTAGTAGATGATCTCTCACACCAAACATAGCAAGCCTAGCATACAATGGAAAGACTAGGAAGAGGGAGACACAATATAGGCTAAGAAGATTAGCAGGTCGCATAAGGAGGATGAAGGAAATGTGGGAAAATTAACTTTTTTTTTGGCTTTGAAAGCTCAGCTTCATGACAAGTTCTCGCTTAGACTAGAGGTCATATTAATGTATATTGGAATGTAATAAGGTTGAACCAAGATTGATAGAACATGCGATTGGTAAGAAGAATAAAGAATGCAACATCTCAAATAGTGTGAGAAAAGGCATGATAAGAGCATGAAGAGGGGATTCAAGCCCAAGAATTGGGTGAGTGATAAATAAAAATCAAGAAAATAATGGTGGTAGAAAGTTGGATTCAAACCATGTTGCAGGAAGATTGTGAGACTTGGAACTGCATTGGAAGTTAGAAAGGAGCAGTTGGTGTGCAAAGAAATTGTTCAATGAATGGTTATGTTGTTTCAAGAAATCTTAATAAAGTTATTTGATGGTTTTCAATTTTGAGTATCTTATCATCTCATGGTGAATCAAATTAAATTGAAATGAGTAATTGTCAATTTTAATTATTATCATTTATGGAGTCTTTGTAATCTGTAGTTTGTGATTTTAGATAAAAAAATGGGTTGTGAGTGAGTTTTCGTTTCCATCATTTGGTATTAGAACCCAAAAGATCTAGGAAGAGAACATTGAGGGTCTTATTGATCTTTGAAGAAAGATGGGTATTGTAGTTTTGTTCTCCATAAATTCTTGAAGGTTATGTGTGTTGCAGATTGATAGTTTGTGAAGAACTTGGATACCAAAAGGTTGGGTAGAAGAAAAGGAAAGGAAGCCCTAGGTGAGGTGTTTGGAAGATGATAGAAGATTGGAAGATGCAACAACATTCTTGGAAAGAGATTCTCTCGAAGAGAGACAAGAGGAAAGAAATCAAGAAGAAGCAAGATGCAAAATTTGAGAGAGAAATAGCAGAGTTTTGAAGAAATTTGGAATTGGTGAAGCAGTGGTTTGAGGAAAGGAGCCAAGAGGATACTTGGTGGTAGCCCATGAGAAAGAGAGTAAAGTGGTCTGTGAAGATGATTTTGAGAAGAAGGAAAAGGTTGGATGCCTCGAGAAGAGAAGATAAGAATATGAGAGGAACCCATAGAAGTTGGGACATCAAAGAGTTTCCAAGTGAGCAACATGGACTAGAAGAGGTGAAAGAAGTTCTCATAGAGGAGAATCAAAAGAAAGTTGAAATTAAATGGAGAGAAGTGTAGAAAGAAGCTATCAAAATAAGAAAAAAAGAAGAGAGAATAATTTCCATGACTGAGGTATTCTTGGAGACATTTTGGTCCTTGGTTTTATTATCTAATATTGTGGTTGAGTATGTGTATGCAAGTGTGAGTAATCTTGTAGAAAATGGCAATCATAAGATAATGCAAGATGGGGCAAGAGAAGCATCTGAAGAAGAGAATGAGAAGAGATTAGCCACAGTAGTATTCCAAGTAGATTGGGAAGAGGGAATAGAGAAGTTGATGGAAACAGAGGTACATTGCCCAGTGCCCGAGTATGACACAAAGGTTGACGCTGAATTTTGTTAGTATGATGAAGAAGACCCCGAGGATGCAATAGAGTGTCATGTGCTCTAGAAGATGTTGCAAATGAAGATAGAATAACCCTTGAAGGGAAAGAATTGGAAAGAAAAGAGGTCGAGGAAGTAGGAAAACCCAAGCAACAGGGTATTGAGCTAGTAAATGTGAGTGCAAATATCAGTTTTGAATGTGTATATGGAAACAAGAATGTTGCTCCACAAATTAGTAGGAAGGAGAGAAAGTTGGAGTTATCAAAACTTGCAAAGGTTCATGGATACAAAGTGCGAAGTTGGAAAAGGAAATAAATCTATGTGGAGTAGCATATAAAAGGTAATCAAGCAGTTGGTTGTAAAGGATTTTGGAATGGCCAACAATTACAATGGATGGAGGACATGAATGAGTGCAAGAGGAAATCTGAAGGTTGGAAAGTAAAGCAGCATAAAGAAGATGTAGGATTAAGGAGAAGACATCAGGAAGGACACAAAATGTGGAATGTTAAATGTGGGACAACAACAGAAGAAATTGATGTTGCTAGACATAGTGAGGAGTAGCCAATATGAGAAAATTGAAGATGAGAAAATTGAAGATGTGGAAAAGAGGTCAAGTCCAATGAGAAAAGGACCAAGATGAAACTGACAGATATAGAAAGGGAAAAGGTGATGTGATTGAAGAGGATGGAACAATTACAAGAACATATTGGCAGGAGGTTACAACAAACAAAAGCACAAAGAAAGGTAAGAAAACTTATTCAAATGTCTGTAATAAAGAAGCTTTTGACACTTTGCATGAGATTGAGAATTTGAAAGAAGAAGACAAGAGGGATGTTGAACTTAATAGTGAATATGGAATATATGAATGTGAAGTGGAATTTTGGAAGCTTGTAGATGGGAAAAGTATGAGAAGATGTAGATACTAGAAGAAAGTGGAAAACAAACAAACACAAAAAAAAATAAAAAATAGAATGCACAAGGAATGGGATGAGAAGAATAGAAAACAAGAGTGGACCATGAAAATATGGCATGATGAGGGCCTGAAAAGTGAGGAAGTCCAAGAATGTGCAACAAAAAATGAAGAGATAGATGTTGGAGCTTCAAGAGTTAAGAGTGAGGAAGATGAAGAAATACTAGATGAAGAAGTTGTAGAAATGAAATGTGAAGAGGGTGCAGAAAATTGTGATAGTGGAGGATATCTATGGGATCAATGTTTGGCAATAGAAAAATAATGGACAGAAAATATTGTGAATCAAGAAATGAAGATAGATGAGACAACAAAGAATCCTATGATATAGCCTCTAGCAATTGATGAAGAAGTTGATACGACCATAGAGGAAAAGGTAAATTTTTTAACACTCCATGATGATATTGTTTTGAATTCAGCTGTTATGTTGTATGATGAGGAATTTGGGCAAGAGTATGGAATAATATAGATAGTTTTGAATAAAGATGTGGGGTGTGATGATTTGGACAAGATAATTTCTTCAGGTGAGAAAATTATGCAAGCAGAATATGAGATAGTAAGTTTAGATTTGTATAAGGATATGAATGATGTTGTTGTTATGGAAGGAAAGATGTCAAGGATGCAAGAGATTGAAGTCAAAGAAATATTTGATTTCCATATAATCATTTTTCATGATGGTGGGATAAGTAATCGATGGAGAAGGATGAAAAGTGGAGATTGTAAATTCAAGAGTGTGAAGAAAAATAGTGGGGAGCAATGTTGGAGAATTATGGAGGTCATTCTAGAACGATGCTAGAAGAAATGGAAGAAGAGGAATAGTGAGGAATAAGTTTGATTGATGACTCCATGTGCAGGAGCACATGATCTTTTAGTCCCCTGGGGAGTCTGATGCAGGAGCATCATCTCTAAATTCTAATTTTTCTTTTGTTCTTGTTTGGAATTTTGTGTAGTTACAAATTTTAATTAGAAATTCAATTTTTAAGGTATATTTCCATGGATAAAAATGAGTGAAAGTATTTTTATCAATATAAATGGGTAGTTAGAAATTGCAATGTGAAGGAAATGTCTTGGAGGGAACCATTTCTTGAAATGGTGGTGGTAAGGTGTGTGGAGAAGTAGTAGAAGGAGGTTGTGCCCAGGTTAGAGGGTGGTTACAAATTAATGGAGAGACCACAAAAAGATAGGACATAGAGCCTCACCTCAAGAGAGATAAGAAGGTTGAGAAGGAATGAATTATTTTCTAGATTATAGAAGAGCCATCAGCTCACAAAAGGAGAGAAGGATTCAATCTAGCATCAGTAGTTGAGTTGTCACACCAAACATAGCAATCCTAGCATACAATGGAATGACCAAGAAGAGGGAGACATAGTTCATGCTAAGAAGATTAGAAGGCCACATGAGGAGGATGAAGGTGATGTGGGGAAATTAACTTTTGTTTTGGCTTTGAAATCTCACCTTCATGATAGGTTCTCGCTTAGACTAGGCGTCAGATTAATGTAGATTGGAATGTAATAAGGGTGCACCAAGATTGATAGAATATGGGCTTGGTAAGAAGAATAAAGAAAGAAACATCTTAGATAGTGTGAGAAAAGGCATGATAAGAGCATGAAGAGGGGAGTCGAGCCCAAGAATTGGGTGAGTGATAAATAAAAATCAAGCAAATAATGGTGGCAGCAAGTTCGAGTCAAGCCATGTTGCGAGAAGATTGTGAGACTTGGAATTGTATTGGAAGTTAGAAACAAGCATCGCACGGAGTTGTTAGGTAAAGAAATTGTCCAATGAATTGTTATGTTGTTTCAAGAAATCCTAATAAAGTTATTTGATGGTTTTCAATTCTAAGTATCTTTTCATCTAATGGTGAATCAAATTAAATTGACATGAGTAATTATCAATTTTAATTATTATCATTTGTAGAGTTTTTGTAATTTGTATTTTGCAATTTTGGATGAAAAATGGGTTGTGAGTGAGTTTTTGTTTCTATCAACATAAGCATACACATACACATGCATGTGTGTGTGTGTGCATATATGTGTGGGCATGTGTGTGTGTATATGTGTTTGTGTGCATACATGTGTGTGAGATATGTGTGTGTGCATACATCTGTGTGTGCATACATATACATATTGATACATACATATACAATTTGATACATACATATACATAAAAAATATATGCATGAATATATATAACACACAGACACACATATTTGTGTGTGTACATGTGTGTGTGTGTGTGTGGTGTGTGTGTGTGTGGGGGGCTAACCATCAAGTATAAGAACTACTTTTTTTTGGTGTGAAATGATGAAATGGTTTATATTATTGTTTTTTAATCAAGTCTTAAACTTTATGGTAGACATAATTTTGCTTCTTATAGACACACATAGATATATGTATGTGTATATATATACACATACATACATCTATGTATGTGTGTATACATATTTATGTATGTATGATATATATTTGTGTGTATACACATACATATGGATATGTCTATGTATAAGAAGCAAAAGTAGGTCAACCATCAAGTTTAAGGCATAAATACAAACAATAGGATGAATTATACACACATGGATATATGTGTACATATATGTATGTATATGCATGTTATATATTTGTGTGTATCTACATGTACATATATGTGTGTACACACACACACACATATATGTGTGTGTATACACACATACATGTATCTATGTGTTTGTATAAGAAGTAAAAGTAGGTAGACCATCAATTTTAAGACCTAATTACAAACATACTATAAATTATACACAAATAGATATATATGTATATATACACATACATATATCTATATATGTGTCTATATACATATATATATTTGTGTAT
>VDFB02182252.1:0-29927 GCA_007258455.2 Sequoia sempervirens
GTATGGTTATTGCTTGTTCACATGGAGTGCTTGTAGAAGACTTGATGTTTCAAAGGTGTTCAAGGAGAATTCTGAAGATGTATTGTACTGTTTATTGTTGAATAATACATGAGTGTTGGATGATTTAGGAGGCCGATTTTTTCCATCTTGAGGGTTTTTCTAGGGTATATCTTATGCCATCTTTGATGGTATGTTGTCTATTCTTTTGCATATGGATTCTAAATACTTGTTTGTATATATTTATCTATTTGAGTTATGTGGAAATTATCTTGGGTGGATGCATATTTATTTTTTATTTAGTATAAGAGCCATGGTTGTGCTTTGTATAACCCTTGTTAGAGTGGATTTGGTGCATAGTTGAATTCAAGGCTTGCATGGAAAGAATGAAGAAATTGCAAGATATGAGGGTTTTGTGCAAGTTTTTTTTTGCAAATTTGGGATTTTGGGGTTACAAATTTGTGGTTTTTTACAGATCTAGGTTTATGGATCTTTGTTGGAAAATGTTTTTTTTATGGATGTTCATAATGAGGGTTTTGTAGGGAAAATTTTGCAAATGACCCTTTGGGACAAAATCAACCTCGCCATTGGATCTAGGAGGCCCAAGAGATGAAGATTGGCATAAAATTTGGCCTATTTTGGTTATTGAAAAAAATGCAATTTTTTTAACCAATATCCCCCCTGGCTGTATGACCATCAAATTTTAGGTTGTAAAAAATTAAAAAAAAAACATTATTATTATTTTTGCAGCTAGAATTTTTTTTATTTTCTTGCAATTACAAATTATTAAAACCATGGTTTTTAAAATCAAATTAAAAATTAAAAAAATAATAATAAAAAGTACATAGGGGTGGGGGGGGGGTCTGCAAATCCTCGTACCCACAACTGACATCCTACATAGGTGTCATACTTGGCAAGTTTGTCGATGGCCCCACTTGTCGTGGCCGACGCTGCTAGCTACCAGTGGGGGCTTCTCGCAGACCAACGGGATATGGTTGGAGCCCTCCTGGTGGATGGGTTAAAAATAAATGTTGCCCCAAAAATTTAACCACCATTAAATTTTTTTATTCTACCTAATTTTGATTTTGTAGTCAAATTATGCAACTTTTTTCCAAGGGGCATAACTTTCGCCCAAGGTGTCTATTTTTTGACTTCTTATACTTGTTGGAAAGGTGGTTCTATTCTTTGCACTATGGAATCAATGGTTTTTTATATTTTCTATTTTGACAGTAATTTTATTGTTGGAAGTTGGATGTTCCTTTTGAGCTTGGAGAGGTCATAACTTGTGGATATAAAGTTGAATTTTTAACTTCTTATAGTCAATGAAAAGCTTGTTTAGAGCACTAATAGTGAATTAGGTTTGGAGATGTTTTGACATGATTTAATTGTTGTTTTGAATTGGATGTGGGTTGTTTATGCCCATAGATGCTTCAATGTTGTTGCAAATTCATATTTTTGGCTTGGTTTAGTCACTTGTTTTGTTGGTTTGGTTATCATGTTGAGGAGGAGAGATGGTATTATTAGGTGCAGTCATGATGAGGGACCTATGTAGTTGACTATGTGATGCAGATATGTGTGACATGGTTGGAGTTGTTGCTAGTAAATTTGGTGGTAATCATGGTGTCATAGATGTTCCTTATGATTTAGGAAAATTTGCATGAAATGATTGTTTATGCAGGTGCTTCATTGGTGGTGTTGGATTGATTCATGTTTGGTTTGTGACAGTGTATCTTCTCGGCTTGTGGATCATAGTTTTACTTTACCTTTTGGGAGCCCATGTTGTAGTTGTGTTCTTTGATTGTGTGAGGTCCTTTGGTTGATATTAATTGAGGAGGTTATTATCACAGTGTCATGGATAGCTTGATTACATGATTCAGTGGGAGTTTGTGACAGTGATGGTTTGGCAGTGTTGTATCTTCTTGGTTTGGAGATCATAGTTTGTACCGTTCTCTTTGGGAGCTCATGGTATTGAGGTATTTGATTATGTTTGGGACATGGAGGATCTTAATTTAGAGGATGGTTATCATTTTTCCATGGATATTACGATATCACGGTTCAATGGGAGCTTGTAGCGATGATGTGGATCCATCACTTGATGGTGGATGATCTTCTGTAGTGTTTGTTGGTGTCATGGATGAACTCTTGGATTTTGTTTCTTCTATGCAGTGAGGGTTCTTTCAATTCTTTGGTTTCATTGATAGGAGATGGTTATCTTCATGTGGTTTGAAGATATGACATCTTTTTTAGCCATGGAGGACTCTTTATTCTTTGGTTAAGGTGTCATGATTTGTCTTTTGACATGTGATCCTTGTTTGATATGATGGTTATGCATTATGTCATAATGTACTCTTGATTATGCATTTAGAGTGTTGGCATGATACATGTACATGATATTTTCATCAGAGCATATGATCTTCTTTTGAGATGTGAGATAATGATGTCATGATTAAGTACCTGATTCTGCGGTTGGGATTTGACATTGATCTTGGTGGGTTCTCTTGGTGTTGAGTACATTAGTCATTTTATTGGGAGCTTCATGATGGTGCTAAGTTACATTTAGATTTTGGCATGGATTGATCAGTTACAAGTACTCATGGATACTTGGAGAAATAGGTGAGGCTAAGAGATCTCTTGTGATTAGAGACATGTTTTGAGACAATTACTCATTGATGAGGTTCAGCTGGAAGTCTGAGGAGCCTACACCTTTGTTGTACGTGAGTTCAACATGGACCTATGATGAGATTGTTCTTAGATGATTCATGATGACTTGGATATATTGGAGGAGCATTTTCATTCCCCACTCTTGGTCTAATCGATGATTTATCATCTAAGAGGTATTTCCCATTGCTATTTTTAGGATGCATTACATATTACATGATTTATCTTCTACATGTGGATATTAAGATATGGTTTTTAGTTTTAGAGAGTTCATTTGAGGGATTTTGGCATGTTTCTATCTCCTTATGAATTATGATATTATTCATTGGTGTTGATTTTAGAGACATTATTCCAGCTTATTCCCTTGGTTTTAAATGGATTTGGTTTGATCTTCCTTTTGGTCGGAGATGCATACATATTGGTTATGGTTAGATGTGGATAGTGATATTATATTTGATGACATGGATTTTCCTTTATCTCTTTCCCTTATTGAGTGTGAAGAACTTGGGAAAGTTATGGAGACTTGTGGTGAGACTTGTATTGCAAAATTTTGGTTTGCAAGATTGGCATATCTTTTTGGATGTTCCTTGGTACTACATGATGTTGGTTACACTTCTATGTGTTTCTATTGGTGGATATTTGGATGCCTTGATCATTTTCATATTTGAAATTTCCTATGCAATGGGAGTTCCTAGATGCATATGTTCTTCATTGACAGGTTTGGCACTTGGAGCTTGTGATTACATGTTATGGGTTGTATATGTTGATGGCATGAGGTTTACTTGTTATGATTTGTATACCTTTGAGGGTGAAATAAAAAAATCGTGTCTCACTTTTTGCCCAAGATGGACATTTATATCAATATTTTTAATTGAATATTCACCTTCTCAAACCTATAGCAACTAAACTGTTAATAATTTGAAGATGATGCGAACTAGTGATTTGTGACAATTTGTATGTAAATTCTAAATATATTTTTTAATTTTTTTTTTAAATAAATCATGAATCTTACATTTTAGAAAACCGGGAATCTATTGCTAGACCAATATACTTCCACAAGAGAGAGATAATGCAGAATGCTTGCTATCAATATGCAAGATTGATTCACGATTTAATTGATACAAATGTACAAGATGAGGCTTGCTTATAAAAGGCAAGCATGCACAACCCTAAACCTAACTTGAGCTACAAGTTAGCTCAATTAGATAAGGATAATAAAATGCAACCTAGGACTTAAATAAAAGCCTAAGTAAACTTATGAAGATGTAATTAAATAGTTAATTACACCAACACCTCCCCATAAGTGCAACTTAGGGAGAAGATTATAATGCAAACTACTATGGGTCCCGGCAACTAGGCCATGTTAGGTACCCATTTACAGATGCAAATGAAATGCAATCTCTCATAAAGCAGAGAAAAGGGGAAAACCCAGTGGGAAGAAAACCCCTCTCCAAAAGAGAGAAAACAAAAAAACAAGCATGATGAATGTAAGCATGATGTAATTTGATAATAGAAAGGAGATTAGTGGTCAAAGAAGGAACACAAAGAACATCATTGAAAGTCCCTTCCCCAATACCAATAGAACCCTTCCCACTTACCTTCATGAATGTATTGTTACCCATCAGAATGTGAGGTGAATTACAAGGCTCAAAAGAAGAGAACATTTCCTGTGAAGATGCCATATGATGAGATGCCCCTGAATCAAGAAGCCATCCTTGAGAATTAGGACCTGTAGAGGCCAAGAGTGCATGCCCTTTCATATTATGTAGCCCAGAAGTGGATGTTGTGTTCTCTGACTGTGATGATGATGGAGCTGCCGATTGTGATGGTGAAGAAGAAGTAGAAGACACTGATGAGGGCAGCTGAATGTTATTCTTTTGAAGAAGGTGGGTGAGTTCATCAATCTTCTTATTATAACATCTATGCTCATCATGTCCTAACCTTTTGCAATATGCACATTTGGACTTTTTTTTTTTTGATGATTCCTCTTTTGAAGAGGATGAGGACTCAGGAGTGCCATGTGAAGGAGAATCTTTACCTTGCTCATTTGACTTGGTTTCCTTTTTGTGCTTCTTTCCTTTGCCACTTGAAGCCTTTGTATCATTCACAATAAGAGCTTGAGATGTTGAAGACTTCAATGTACCCCATGTGAATCAACTTTGCTTGTTCCCTTGTGAGCTGTGCAACAAATTCATCAAGAGAAGGCATTTTATATGTATCACCAAGAGCATCCATTGTAGCATAGAAAGTAGAGACAAACACAGAATATGAAGAACCAAGCTTAGCAAGAATAGAAAGTATCATCTGTTCATCCTCTTTAACAACCCCACATTTTGATAACTGCAATCTGAGAGAGTTGAGCTTAGAGAAAAAGTCTTGAATATTGTCAAAATCTGAAGGATTAAGACCCATCAGTTCATTTTCCAACTTAAATTTCCTTAGCTTGTCTGGCTTACCAAAGAGGCTCTCTAAAGTAGTCCAAACTTCATGAGGATGTGTGCAAGACTCAACATGATATCTAAGATCTGGAGAAATGGACAGAAGAAGATTACCAAGAGCTTCATCTCTTCTATCAAACCATTTTCTTTTCTCTTTTGCTCCCTGTGGTTCTGGATCTTGACCAAAAGTAATTCATTGCAGCTTCAACTTTAATAGTAGCAACTCCATCTGAGATTTCCACTCATGATAATTAAATGGAGTTAGAAGTACAACTTTTGGAAAATCCATGTTGAGAGAAGAACAACAAATTCCTGCACAAAATCGGAAAGCAACTCCTTTGTCGCAGCTTTGGAGTGAAAAAATTGATGCAAAAATCTGGGGCTGAATGGCCGTTGGTTTTTTTCTTTTATTTTGGAAATAAGTTTTATAGAAAACTCTTTGTTTTTTTTTAAATCCTCCAAAACGCGTCAGCTTTTTGAAAAAAAAATCAATAGAAAGCATTTAAAAAAAAAAAAAAACTTGCCCTCCTTTTTGAAAATACTAAACAAAAAATAGGGAACATATAGCCATGCAAGATGTAGGTAAACTTTATGATGTTTTAAAAGGCTGATAAACAAAGGAATCAATACTTGTGAATTTGGATAGCGACCAAGATTTCTTTGATGATGATGCAAGGTACTTACCATATCAAGCTAGCAACCTATATGCAGTTAATACATGCGATGGACCATAATGAAGGAAAATATTAGACAAAGGGTGGCAGTAGTGGCTAACCCGGCAATGGATTTGAAAGATTTGCATCTGTGATGGCCAGTGAAAGCTGAAACCTTAGGCACTAGGAATATGCCAATGTACGCTGATGTAGGAGAAATGACCCATTCTGAGACACCATGTAATTTGATGCAAAGAGGATAGAGAAAAGATGTCGATGGCCTTCTTACTTGATTGAGATGAAGCCAGGTCAATAAATGCCACAGTATCGCAATGTGACCTTGCCTAGGATGTGACAAAAGCATGCACAGTATGAGATGCCTATAGATAGCCCGATAGCAAGTTGTGTACAAGCTGACCAATAGCAAGATTTAAATCACAGTGCAACCAAGGGCGTTAAGAACAGTTAGGCTAGTGGACCTGGAGTTGATGGTACAACAACCAAGCAATAATGGATGTAGGCACGGATTAAAACGACCCTCTAATAAATGCCAATGGAATATGTCGATCCCAAAATAAAGGAGAGACTGTCGAATGGATAGGAGGGTACGCGACTGGATATGACCGGTGGAAGGGCCAGCGAAAAAAGATGCCAATAATGGTAACAACCAAAGATCAATCAGCAGATCTGAGTACCCAAAATGGACAAATTTACAATCAAAATTTGTCTACAAAACCTTCTGAATCTCAACCGTTGAGGTTATTGAAACCCCAATCTACACCCAGCAAAATCTTCAAGCCAAAATAAAACCCTCAGATCCGAAAAGGAGTCCGCAACCCTGGAAGCTCTGATACCATGTTAGAAAAAACCAGGAATCTAGTTGCTAGACCAATATACTTCCACAGAGAGATAATGATGAGAATGCTTGCTATATCAATATGCAAGATTGATTCATGATTGAATTGATACAAATGTACAAGATGAGGCTTGCTTATAAAGGCAAGCATGCACAACCCTAAACCTAACTTGAGCTACAAGATAGCTCAATTAGATAAGGATAATAAAATGCAACCTAGGACTTAAATTAATGCCTAAGTAAACTTATGAAAATG
The DNA here is from genome assembly GCA_007258455.2 of Sequoia sempervirens. Lineage (NCBI taxonomy): Eukaryota > Viridiplantae > Streptophyta > Pinopsida > Cupressales > Cupressaceae > Sequoia > Sequoia sempervirens. Next base: position 6,859 of record VDFB02182252.1, read on the forward strand.
TAATTAAATAGTTAATTACACCAACAACATCTCCTTTAATAACTAGTTTTAAATAGTAAACAACATTTCCAAAAAGTACCTAATAGATGTGTTCTTTGTGAAGCTAATGGTGAGAACACGTTCCATTTTCTCCTTGATTGTGATTACTCTTTCTCTTTGGAGTAAATTTCTCAGACTCTGGGATATTGGTTGGGTATTTCTGGATTCTCTTACTAAACTTTTTGATCAATGGACTTTCCCTTCTTCCTCTCCCATTCTGTGGTGGCTATGGGACCTTATGGCCCCACACATTGCTTGGGGTTTATGAAAAGAAAGAAATAATAGGATTTTTCAAGAGTCTAAGCTTAAGGTTGATAGTCTTTTTATCAAGATCCGACAGGCTATTCTGGAGAATTTTTCTCTAATTCATTTTGATTATGCTCGATGTGTCCCTTCTGCTTGCCTTGCTGGTTATGAGATTATGGTGATCTCTAACTGGAAGATTACTTCAATTCATATTGTGAATCCTAAGTCAAGCTCAAGTGCTAGATTGAACACTAGATGGCAACTTCCTCCTTTTGGTTGGGTTAAAGTTAACTTTGATGGGGCAACAGAGGGGAATCCCATGCCTGCAGGATGTTTGGGGGGTGTTAAGGAATGATATTGGTAGACTCCTTGGTGCGGTGACACTCCCATTGGGTACTCAGACTAATCATTGCATGGAGGCAGAGGATGCGTTCATAAGCGTTAGATATGCTATCAATAAAGGTTACTCCAAATTATGGGTGGAAGGCGACTCCATGAACATAATAAATTATTTGCATGGAACTCATCCTCTAAGTTGGAATGTCAAAAAACTCATCAAGGATACGATAATCATGTTGCAATCTTGTGATGAGACCTGTGTCTCTCACATTTACCTAGAAGGAAACTCGTTGGTAGATTTTTTTTCCAACGAGGTTGTCAGCCTAAATGAATTTTGTTCATGGGAGGAGGGATCAATCCTTCCTGAGAAAGCTAGGAGTTTATTATGAAATGATGACGTGGGGTGAGGTGATGCAACATTTATGGTATAGTACCTTCCTTTAGTTTGCACACTTTATGGGTGTTTTGTTGAACTTTGGTCTTTAGTTGAGTGTTTTTTGCAAGGGTTCTAGGAGTCTTGTGTCAGTTTCCATGTGTGGTGATAGGAGCTTAATCGAGTCACACTCTTGTGGTGATATTTGGAGAAAGAATTTTTTTTTGAATATTTTGTGCCATGGGAATTTTACTCCATTTTTGGAGAGATTGCACAGGCATGACTCTAATGCCTTGGCAAAATTTGTTTCTTTTTGGCATAATCATAAGCTCAGGGTTAAAGTTTTGGAAGTGGAGGTTAATGAGGACTTGGTTGCCACTATTATGGGGATGCCAACTGTGAGTTGGAAGTTCTTCAAGAATAAAAAAAGTAATGAGGAGGCGATGGTCTAGTTTTTTAAAGATGATGAGCATAAGAAATTAATAAAATTGGAGAGATGGGGTTATGAGAGAAATTCCCTCAAGAAAATTTGGGTGAGTGTGACTAAGGTCCTCATGCGTTACGTGAATCTAGAAGGGAGATTTAGGGCTATTCTTGGTCACCATTTTACTCTCCTCAACCGTTTCAGACATGGTTTGTTCATTTCTTTCCCTTTCTTTCTGTTATCATCTTTGGAGGTCCTGATGTACACACACTTGAAGAATAGGAGGGCCCCTGTCCTCCATGAAGGGCTTATCTTATTAATTATGGAGCATGTCAAGACTCTTATCCCTGCTTTGGCCATCAAGGGTAAGGAAAAAACTATAAGTGATTTGTCTGGGTCATCAGGTTCGGAGTCCCCTTTGGGGGAGGAGGAATGGAACAAAGATGAGGAGGATGCTTCTCCTGTGGCTGCAACTATGTCTTCAAAGAAGAGGAAGTTGGTTGGTGCTAAGTGCAATAGGACTGCTAAGCGGCTAGCCCTTTCTGAGAGTGAAGACATAGAGGTGGGGGTCGGGCGATTCTTCTCCCAAGTCTGTGGAGGCGGTTGTTGGTAAAGATGTTGTTGATGGTGGTCTAGAGGTGGGGACATAGGTTAATGTTGAGGGTTTGGTTGATAAACCAAGGAGGCTGTCAAAACGTATTGCTAACCTGAAGAACAAGACCTCTAAGGTTCTGACCAAGGACCCAAATGTGGCTAGTGAGGATAAGGATTCTGGTGAAAATGCGGTGGCTATTGAGGATTCTCCCATGTAGGACTTGCCCAAGGAGGAGCAAAACAAGGATATTAGGGATCTGGATGAGGAGGATGCGGAAAGGAAAAAAGCCAAATAGGAGTCTTTGAAGGTAAATCCTCTTTTTTAGGACTTTTCTTACCTTGATGATGATGCTACCTCCATGTTTTCTTTACTGGATATGACTAGAGTTGGGGCCACTGGTACATTTAAATTAGCCAAATGGACTCTATAGGAGTTCAATAAGATTTATATAAAAATTAGAGGTTTGAAGGAAAATATGAAGAATGTTCCGAAGGGTTCAATGTCGTACATTTTGATAGACAAAATGGTGGAACTTGAATGTTTCTATCATGACTTTAAGTCTCTATGTGATGAGAGATTGGCAGCTCTAGAAGCCAAGGTTTTAGGCATAAATATAGATATCAAGAAATTAATGTAGGAATGCCATATCTCTGTGAAGAACAATGCAGACTCCTTGGAAGTCCTTTTCAGGAAAATAAGTGAGCTAAGGGATGATCAGGTTTATTTCTTTGAACTTATGGAGAAAGAGCATGTAGCCAAGGGCAAGGGTAAAAAAGCTACTAAGGATGATGAAAAAGTTCTTGCTAGAAGAGGGTAGACTGATTGGAATAAAACATTTGATACTGAGAAGAAGGAGTTGTTGGATATGGTTGAGAGGCATAGGAACCAACAGATTGAGATCGCCAACACTCTAGGTGGCTTGAATTAGTGTCTGGTATTTTTTGTTGCTTTCTATTTCCTACAGGGTGTAGGTTTCTTGTAGGTTGTTTTACTATTTTGTGGCTATTGGATGATGTTGGTTGTTTTTTGTTTGACTCTTTGTATAACACCTGCTCAGTTGTGTTTTTTGGTTGTTGGGTTGCTATTGGTGGTCTTTTGAAATTCCTTCTTTGCAACATTTTGTATCCTCAGTTGTAAAGGGTTTCGGGTCCCTTCAAAACCTTTTTTTCCTTATAATCAAAACATTTCCAAAAAGTAACATTTATGTTGTCAAACATAACTTTTATTTTAGAAAGGATAAAATTATAATTTTTAATATATAGATTCTTTACACCAATATCTAGGGAAAGGATTTTTTTTCATATTTTTTTGTTACATATATATTTTTAATTAATTTTTGAAGTCATCGTAACTATAATTTGGATATAGGTGTATGTCATCAAACATAACTTGTGTATATATTGAAATCCTTTTTCTTTGTGAAACAAGGACATCTATACCTAGGGAAAAGGTATTTTTTGAAACTTTTTACAATGGTTTACTATTTTTCCACCTTTGTAGAATGAAGAACTTGATGTTCGTGTAAAACCTATGTTCAACAAAAATTGAAAATTAAATACATGATCAAATGAAAACATATCAAAACTATACTTGTTGGAAAGATCATTTTGAGGGCTATGATCTTGCAAAATATAATTTCAAAATGACTTTATTTAATCCCTCAAAAGGAAAAGAAAAAGTGTTTTTTGTCTGCATTTTGATAGGTGCGAAGGAGACTCCATTGTGGGTACAATTTAATACTAGAGGGGTTATATCCAAGGGTGTTTGATCTAAGGGGGTATTATCTATCCCTCTTCAATTAAAACCCTTTAGATGGAACCTCTCAAGGCTTAAATCATTAGTTTTTCTAAAAATAAGTGATTTTAGGAAAAAATTAAGATGCCCCAAAAGTGAGATACACTATTGTGGCAACACCCTTGAATTATGGATAGTTGGATGTGTTAGCATTTTTTGTGGGTGTTATTTTCATCTATTGTGATTACATCTTGATAGCTATTGATATATGATTGTTACCTTTGGATTGAGTGTTTGTGTTTTGGGATATCAATTAGAGGAAGGACTTATGCTTCTTTGTGACAAATAGTGTGGCATCTTTTTGGATGGTTTATTATCTTTGTGCATTGGTGTGATAGAGAATGAGAGAATTTATGCCTGAGATGGTGGTCACTTTGATTCTTATTGTAGGTATCTTGATGGAGCACATGGAGCACTTTGATTCCTTGATGGTATATGTGGCTAGAGGGATTGTTCCCTTGTTCATGTTTGAGTTTACTTGTTTACCCATTATGTAATATATAAAAAATATGGGAGAATGTTGGGAAAAGGTGTGTTTTCCACCTTGCATAATGTTATAATATAATATTTATTTATTATGTGGTGCACCTAGGGGATCTGGGGATACATGCATCACTTGGGTCTAGCATTCTTGGGGCCACTTTATGTGTTTCATGTAACATTAGATTAAATATTTAATGTTGAGTTGCACAAGTGGGAAAATATTTAATGTTGGGAAAACTTAGTATGGATATTAAATGTGAGGGTTAACAATTTTGTAAGCTCATGGTATTAGTCACATGGTTTTATGTAATACCACTTGGTGGTTTTGTGTGAGATTTTTTTATAAAAGCAAACACATGGGTAGTTGTCTAAGGTTTAAAGGTTGGCTAGTTGGTAGATTAACTCTTATTAGCATTTGTGAGGGTTGAAGCATAGAATGGGATGTGTGGTTACATGCTTTCTCACATGGAGTGATTGTAGAGGGTTTGATGTTTCAAATATGTTCATGGAGAACTCTGAAGATGTATTTTAATATTTATTGCTAAATAATACATGAGTGATGGATGCTTTTGGAGGCTAGGTTTTTCCCTCTTGAGGGTTTTCCCAAGGTATATCTTGTGTCATATTTGATGGTATATTGTCTATTCTTTTGCATATGGATTTTGAATACTTGTTTGCATAGTTTTCTCTATTTGGGTTATGTGGAAATTATCTTGGGTGGATGCATATTTCCTTTCATTTTGTTATAGCATTTGTAAGCCTTACTCCTTGTGGACTATCCATGGAGGATACCTTCATCACTTTTGGAATTGAATTTTCCAAAAATATTCCTTGTCTATTTTTATATAGAATTTTCTTTTGAAAACCTTGAAGTATTTTATTGATACATGCCTTCCCTTCTAAACTTCATATGGATTTTTTCTATTATTCACCTTGATTTGTGCTCGATTTGAAATATAGATAGCTATATGAACCACTTCTTTCCAAAAATCATAAGATATTTTGGAATAATTTATCATAGCTCTTTCCATTCCTTTAATTATTCTATTCTTTCTCTCAACTACATTTTGTTGTGGAGTTCTTGTAGCTGAATATTGTCTCTTTATCCCATGCCTTTCACAGTATGCTTCAAATTCATTTGAGGTAAATTCTCCTCCTTTTTCAGATATAAGACATTTTCGTTAGGATAGGTCACATTATAATTGCTATCCTAAGTTGATTTATTTGTCTCCATATTCTTTGGAAAGTGTTCTAGGGCACATGAGGGACAAAATATTTATTATTTATTTTCCTATGACAAATTGTAATTGCATTCAAAGAGGTGGACCCTTTATGGTGGTGGTTATAAAGCATTTTGGGAGGATATTCCTCTTAGGCGTCTAGCTTTGTGAGTGGGAACCACTTTTTTTTTCATGTCCTTGCATGCTATTTGCATGTTTTCTATGCTCTTGCATGGTTGGGTGCCCAGGTTTGCATGTTGGTGCATGCTTTTGCATGCAGTCGTTGGTGAGTTATGGAGCACTCGAGTTTGACCCATTTTGATTAGCTATGGGTTAGGCACCCATGTGAAGGCCATGTGATAATTAATATTTTATTCCATGTTTATGGGTTGTCCGCTAAGGGGGGCATGTGATTTTCTAGGTGGTTTTGCTTATTTTTTGGAATACCATTTGTGATATTCTCCCCCACAAACTTCTATATGTTGGAGCCTTGAGATGGTGGTTTGTAAGAGTTTTTGTTTGTAGTTTGTTAGAGTGACAAAGTGCTGCTAGATTATAGAGAGGATTATTGTATTGATGTACTTCCTTGAAGATTAATATAAACATTGGATCTATTTGGGTGTGGAGTTTTTTCCTGCAAGTTTTTCTCCACATATATCTTGTGTGACTTGTGTTCGATGACTTGTGGTATTGCAAATTTCTCTTTCCTTGTTACAATTATCAACCACTTAATATTTTTATGGTAATATTGAATATATAATTTTTTTTAGATTTTCAACCACTTTAATAAGTTCATAGTGTTGCACATTATATCTTGATTTCCAACATTTGGTATCAGAGCTAATGACTTTGTTAAGAGAGGAACACCTTTCTTTTGAGTGTTGAAGTTTTTCTGGTTGTAGCAAGAGCTTGTGCATTATGGGTTTTGAATATTTTTGAAGAAGATTGTAAACCATGGCTTCTACCTCATGTTTAGATATTGAGAAATTCAATGGAACTAGCTCCATGATGTGGAATTTGAAGATGGAAGATCTCCTTGAAGAGAGAGATTAGTGGTTGGCAGTTTCAAGTGAAAAGAAACCAAAATCAACATCTAATGAAGATTGGAAGAAAATGGATAAGAAGACATGAAGAAAGAGTGTAGAAACAAGAAAAATAGTTTAGATACTTCCACAAAAAAGTCCTCAGAAAATGGTGATTGTGATGCTTTATTTATTTCCGCTAACACTATTAGTGATTATGCTTGGATTATTGATTCAGGTTGCTCCTACCATATGACTCCTCACAATGAGTGGTTTACTTCATATTCAACATATGATGGGGGAGAAGTTTTCCTTGATGATAACAACATGAAGAAGATTGTTGGTAAGGGAAAGGTAAAGTTGTGTTTCAGTGATGAGAGGGTTAAAACCCTTGATCATGTTTTACATATTCTAGGACTTGTGATAAATTTACTTTTAGTATCCAAGTTGAATGGTTCTAGAAGGCATGTGAAATTTGACAAGTTTGGTTGCAAGTTGGTAAGAGGGAGTTTGGTGATAGCTAAATGATCTCAAATTGGGATTTTTTTGTAATTGGTGCCAATGTAATTAGCACTAGAAATGCATGTATGTTGTGACACCATAGATTGGATCACATAAGTGAAAAGGGTCTTAAGACCATTTTAAATAAAAATTGGTTAATGATACTTCCACTTTTTGTAACTCTACCAATGTAATTGGTGCTAAAAATGCATGTATGTTGTGGCACCATAGATTGGATCACATAAGTGAAAACAGTCTTAAGACCATTTTAAATAAAAAATTGGTTAACGACATTTTTGATTATTTTGTTGGTAAAAATAAATTTTGTGAGAATTGTGTGTTTGGTAAACAAAATATATCATTATTTCCTAATAGGACTAATAAAGCTAAGAGGTTACTAGAGATCATTCATTTAGATGTGTTTGGACTAGTGGATGTTGACTCTTGGAAAATATCGTTATTATGTTACTTTCATTGATGATGTGTCAAGATACACCTGGATTTATTTTATGCATTAAAAATATGAGGTTTTCACTAAGTTAAGGAATTTAAAAAATAGATTATAAGATAATGGTGTTGATATTTGACAATGGGTGTGAACATTGTTCTAGGAAATTTGATGAGTTGTATAAGCATGCAGGTATTTTTCAACAAAAGACTACTCCTTATACACCTCAAAAAAATGGGGTAGCAGAAAGAATGAACCAAACCTTGATGGAAAGAGTTAGGAGCATGTTGAGTGGTGCTAAGCTTGATAGATGCTTTTGGGAAGAATTTGTAAGTACTACATGTTATTTGGTTAATAGATCTCCTTGTTTAGCTCTTGTTGATAAAACTCCTTATGAAGTGTGGATATTTAGAAAGCCTTTTGTTTCACATTTAAGGGTCATTGGTTGTGAGGCTTTAGTTCATGTGACTCAAGAGAAGTATTCTAAGTTGGATCCAAAAGCACATAAATGTATCTTTGTTGGTTATGGTGAGAATGTAAAAATTTATAAGCTTTGGAATCCACTAACCCGTAAAATGGTTTTCTTTAGAGATGCAATTTTTTAGGGAGTTTAGAGCTTACTTAGGTGAAGAACAACCAAAGTAGAAAGATAAGACAAAAATAGTACACGTTGAGATAAATATTTAAAAGTATGAAGATGCACGTATGGAAGAACAACCAAATCAATTAGAGGATGGGGAAGAAGAAGAGGTTTCTGAGAGTTTAGATGATGTGTAGGATGAGCATGTGGAAGATGTAGAGCAGCAAGAAACCCTTACTCCTACCTTGAGAAGATCCACAAGGCAACGAAATCCAGTTGACAAGTATAGCCCATCCAAAAAAAATTGTGTATTTGCTTTGTTGAGTACTGATGATGAACCTAGATCCTACATGGAATCTCTTTCTTCAGAAGAAAGTGAGTCTTGGATGCAGGCCATGTAGGAGGAGATGATGGCTTTGGATAGTTGTCATACCTAGGATCTTGTGAGTTTTCCCAAAGGAAGGAAGCCCATTGGTTTAAAATGGGTATTTAAAAAGAAATTTGGAGCATATGGTTAGTTAGAGTGGTACAAGGCTAGATTGGTGGCTAAGGGCTACTCCTAGAGAGAGGGAGTTGATTTCGGTGAAATTTTCTCTCTTGTTGCTAATTTAACTTTTATTAGATTCCTATTATCTAGTGTTGTTTCTGATGATTTTGAAATAGAGAAAATGGATGTTAAAACTAATTTATTGCATGGGGATCTTGAGGATGAAATTTATATGTGACATCCTGATGGTTTTATTGTGCAAGGAAAAGAACACTTGGTTTGCAGGTTAAAGATATATTTATATGGTTTGAAACAGTCACCCAGGATGTGGTACCCAAAGTTTGATTCCTTTGCATTGAAGTTGGGTTTTCAAGAAGTGAGGAGGATTATTGTGTTTACATTAAGGTTATTGATGATCAGATACTAATCATTGTCTTGCATGTTGATGACATGTTGTTTATGGGTAACAACAAGGTGATGATTATGGATCTTAAGACTTAAATTTTTGGCACATTTGGTATGAAGGATTTGGGGGCTAAAAAATATATTGTTGGGATGGAGATCAGTAGAGATTGGGTTCACAAAAAGCTTTGTTTAAGTTAGAGTAAGTATGTTGATACCATTTTACATAGGTTTAATATGCATGACTATAAACTAGTAAATATTCCATTTCTGATTGGTACTAAGTTGAGTTTAGACATGTGTCATAATTTTGATGATGATATTGAAGAGATATCTAATGTTTCTTATGCTAGTTTCATTGGTAGTTTGATGTATGCAATGGTTTGCACTATACCAGTTATAGAAGAAGCAATGGGAGTTTTGAGCAAGTTTATGTCTAACCTTGGTAGAGAGCATTGGAAGTTTGTTAAGAGGGTGTTTAGATATTTGTGTGGTACTTCAAATTACTATTTGGTTTATCATGGTACTGATGATTTGGATAATTCATTGGACATACAGGGTTTTGTTGATACAGATTGGGCAGGTGACTTGGATAGTCAAAGGTCCACTAGTGGCTATGTTTTTACTTTGTTTGGAGGTGCAGTGAGTTGGATGAGTAAGAGTTAGCCTACACTTGCATTGTCCACTACTGAAGTGGAGTATATTTCTACTACACATGCCTTTAAGGATACAGTTTGGTTATAGAGACTTGGTAATTACATTGGTTTTGATTGCATGATAGTGAGGATTGGATGTGATAGTTAGAGTGCCATATGTTTAGATAAAAATCCTATGTATCATGCTCATACAAATAATTTTGATGTTTAGTATCAATTTGTGCGAGAAATGGTATAGAATGGTAAGGTTTTGATTGAGCAGGTTGACACTTTGGATAATGTTGTAGATTCTCTCATAAAGCTAGTGACCACATATAAGTTCTCTTGGTGAAAGAAGGCCATGGGCCTTGATCATTGTACTTGATTATACGTTTCATTTGTATCTCATGGATGTAATTGCAATGTATAATGTCAAGTGGGAGAATGTTAGGATAGGTGACATTATAATTTCTATCCTAAGTTGATTTATGTGTCTCCATGTTCTTTGGAAAGTGTTCTAGGGGACATGAGGGATAAAATATTTATTATTTCTTTTCCTATGACAAATTGTAATTGCATTCAAAGAGGTGGACCCTTTATGGCGGCGGTTACAAAGCATTTTGGGAGGATATCCCTCTTGGGCGCCCAAACTTTATGAGTGGGGAATACTTTGGTGTGCATGTCCTTACATGTTATTTGCATGTTTTTCATGCTCTTGCATGGTTGGGCACTCAAGTTTACATGTTGGTCCATGCTTTTGCATGTAGCCATTGAAGTCGTTCGTGAGTTATGGAGCACTTGGGTTTGACCAATTCTAGTTGGCTATGGGTTAGGCATCCATGTGAAGGCCATGTGATAATTTAATATTTTATTCTATGTTTATGGGTTGTCCACTAACGGGGGTGTGGATTTTTCTAGGAGGTTTTTCTTGTTGTTTTGGAATACCATTTGTGGTATTATCTCCCACAAACTTCTATATATTGGAGCCTTGAGATGGTGGTTTGTAAGAGTTTTTCTTTGTAGGTTGTCAAAGTAACAAAGTGCTGCTAGATTACAAAGAGGATTGTTGTATTGATGTACTTCCTTGAAGATTAATACAAACATTGGATCTCTTTGGGTGTGCAGTTTTTCCCTACAAGGTTTTCTCCACATATATCTTGTGTCACTTGTGTTTGATGACTTGTGGTATTGGATATTTCTCTTTCATTGTTGTAATTTTTAATCACTTAATCTTTTTATGGTAATAGTGAATACATAATTTCGATTTACAACCACTTTAATAAGTTCATATTGTTGCAAGTTATACCTTGATTTCCAACAATTTTATCTTCAAACTTGTTTCATTCTCTACTAAGGATTTGAATGACTTGAAATTCTTAATTGCTTTAGATTTTTATTTAAGAAAAGCTACCTAAGTCATCTTGGAATAATCACTAATTAACAACATAAAATAAATCTCACCTTGCAAGCTTTTTGTCCTTGTTGGACCACACAAATTAGTGTGAATAAGTTCCAAAGGCTCTAATATAGAATACTCCTTATATTTGAATCCTATCCTTGTTTCTTTTCCATATTAACACTATTTGCAAATGATATTAGAAGGTTTTGCTATCTTCAACATGTCTCTTATGACTTGCTTTTTGTTGATCTTCACAATGTTATCAAAATTCAAATGTCCCATCCTTCTTTGCCACAAACAACTCTCATCTTCTTGCCCCATATAATATTTTTCACTTTTGACTTCATTGAGAATGTAAAAATTAGCATTTGTTCCATAAGCATCAACTATCAATTTTCTATCTTTCATGATTTTACATCCTTTAGAATGAAATATGAAAGTGTGCCTTTGGTCACACAATTGACTTACACTTAAGAGATTATGCTTCAATGCTTCAACATATAAAACATCCTTAGTTTTAGTTCTTCCATTATACAAACTAAGTGTGCCTTTACCTTTTATGATTTTCATATCATTTCCCCCAAATTTCATTGTTCATTCACTTTCTTTAGAGGGAGAAATTTTCTTTTCTCACAAATCATGTGAGTTGAACAACCACTGTCAACATAACATTTATCTTTCTCAATTTGAGCATGTAATGTAACTTGTACAAGCATGGATTTTTCTTTCATTTCTTATTCCTTATTTTTCCAAACCTTGTTTGATTCATAATTTTTCTTGTCATAAACAACCTTCTCCTTATTTTGTCTTGAAGGCTCAAGTAAATAGTTCTACAAAAAAGTGTTGTGTTCCCAAAATTGTTGCACTTGTGACATATACCGTTATAATCCATTAAATGAGAAAATGAATTCCTCTTCATGAGTTCAAAATCATTCCTTGTGAAAGCTCTAAAATTTAGTACTTTATGCCCAAATTGATTACATAAAAATCAATAACCATGGAAAGAATATTGAAACTTGGTTGTGCAGGGCTTCATTTGAGGAAAGGACCATTTGAGGTTGGCCTTATTAGTTATTTTAAATTGTGAGGCTTTGTACTCCTTCTTGTTTTCCTCTTTGTTTGCTTCACTTTTTCTTTCTTTCCTTTTATCATCTTCTTTGTTTACTTCCTCTTTGTTGGAAATTTTGAGGGCCACAACATAACTCTCATTTTCCAACATATTTGTAGTTTTTGAAATTTTACTATCAAAACCAAGACCAGTTTTTATGAATGGAGATCTTTATAAGTTGATAAGATCCTCTAAAATTTTAAAAAAATGATCAAAATTTATGTTTCCACTAAGCTGACTATTAGTCTTTTCTAGATCCTTCCTCAAGGAAACAATTTTAGATTCAAGTTTCTTATACTCCAATTCCTTTGATTTTAGCTTATCTTTTAAAAAATATTCAATGCATTTAGCTTCTTCTTCTTGAGTCTTCAAATCCATACTTATCTTTCTTGAATTTTCATCATCTTCTTGAATTTTGGCTTTCATCTTTGAATTGAACTTCTTAAGTTTTTTTTATTTTGTCTATGGTGATGGTAAGTTCTTCCTCAAGATATTCTATAGTATCTTTCTCACTTTCAATCCTTCATTCCATTTGTCTTCACACCTTGGAGATTCTTCTTTTGTTTCCATGGCCATGAAAATGATTTCTTCTCTATCACTTTTGGAGAAGCTTTCATCAATTTCCTCAGATGGAGTATTACCTCCTTGAACATATAGGCTCTTCTTGTGTCTTCAAAAAATATTCTTCCTTTCAAATTTCCTTTGAATGAAATTCTTGTTATAATAAATTTTCTTTCCTTTTCCCTTGTCATAAATACTTCCTCTTCACTTCTATCACTTCCAACTTGTGTACATTTGGTAGAAAAGTGACCTATATTACCACAATTAAAGAAATTAAGAGTATACTTACCTTTTCACTTGATAGTTCCTTTATTGAATTTCTTCACGAAGTTAGCCTCTTCCTCATCACTCAAAATTTCACTTGATACGGGTCCTTTTTTCTTCATCCTTCTTGATTCTTTGAAGGAGGCTTCATGTTTTGATGATGTCCCTTTCTCAATCCTCATTTTGTAAGTGGAAAGTATGTCATGTAACTCATCCATATTCAAAGGTTTATATCCTTCATTTCTTCAATGATGGAAACTTTCACATCAAATCTCATGGGTAGAGATCTTAAAAACATTTTCACAATAACCTCATCCTCAATCTTTTCTCCCAGACCACAAATGGTATTTACCACCTCATTGACGTGGAGAAAGTAGGTAACAAAATTCTCTTTTTCCTTTATCTTCAAACTCTCAAATTGTCTCTTATGGGTTTGGAGCTTTTCCTTTTTCACTTTGTCGTCTCCTTTACAAGTCCTTTTAATCTTATTCCACATCTCTTTTGTTGATGTGCATTGCATGAATTTTACAAATTCTGATTCACTTAGACAACTTAGAATTGCATTCATAGCTTTAGCATTGTTCTCACTAGCCCTCTTTTCAACTTGATCTACTGGTCAAGTTGATGGTGCCACATAACCATCCACAACAAATTTCCATATATCAAATCCATGGGCCATCAAATAAATGTGCATCCTCATACTCCAAAAATTATTGTTGTTTTTTTCAAACAATGGTACTTGGATTGAAGATAACCCTTCTTAACTCACCATGTGTGTTCTTAATATCTTTCCTTCAAGTGGTTAGGATTTTTTGAAGGAACATGTTGTGATACCAATTGAAGAAAATACACACACACTTATACTAAAAGGAGGGTGAATCAATATAAGACCAACTTTTTCTATTTATAAATTTTGCAATCATAAATAAATAATCAAATTATCCACACATGCAAGATCTAATAATAGAGAATACAAGATGCACACACGATTTTACATGGAAACCTTTACAGGAGAAAACCATGGAAAAATATTACTTTTATAGGAAACTTCTTACAACTTCGTAGGCACCAACCTATAGGACACACCAATCCCCACAACTGAGCACCAACTCAGTAAGAGACACCAATCTATTTGAAGATGAGGCACGAACATCCAAAAGGATAAAGTGATAAGTGTTTGATCTTCTTCTTGAATAAGATCTTATCTACCTCCACAAATCTTCCACTCATAGGTTTGCAATAATACACTTTAGAATCTACTTATATTCTTTGATAATTCTTGTTCATAAGGTCTACAAGAATTCACTAATAATATCTACTCATAGGTCTACAATAATATTCATTAATATCTGCTCATTTATGCTCCTTAGATTTTCTCTAAGGTTTTCCATAAATTGCTTGATTGACAATGATATTTAGTGAATTTATTACAAAAAGACTTCCAAATGATTTATTATTTATACCACACATGCACCTCTTCACCCAAGAGATACACCTCTCTAAAATAGGTCAGCCAAGGCAACTTTTATTTATTTTATTTTCCTTCACCAAGGTAGGTCACTCATCTCCATGGGGTCAGCCCATTTAAAAGGTTTTTATATAATTATTTTTTATTTTTATTTATAAATGTGGGCGCCCAAACCAGTGGGGGGTTTCAACCACAATAAGAAAAGTATGTTACAAGAATTACAACACTTAGAGGGGGCAATAAAGGCTAAGGTTCGACCAAAATGACTATTTTATTTTATTTCAATTCCTTCCAAACTTGGGTTGACCATGTGTAGAGATAATTATGTAATTTAATATATTAGGTTCCATCAATTCTATTTGCATAAGTTTTACAATGATTAGGCCTCCTTGAACAATCACTTTGACATCAATGACAACAAATTTCTAACATTAACAATATCAAACAACCCAAAAAAGATAACCACTTGAAAGTCAAATGACTAATGTTGTGTAAAATCTATCCAAAACCCATATTTATTCACTAACATCAATTCATAATTAATTAATAATTAATTATTATTAATTAATTAGTCAATTATTGGATAAATCCATGCACCCATAAGTAATTAAATATCCTCTCAATTTTTAATTTTTAAAAGTCAGTCTCTTCCACTCATCAATTATACATTTTTTTAATTCCTCACTTTATGCTTGCACATTCCTCATTAAATAGATCAAATATCATCCAAACTAGTTTTAAATCAAAATTAAGAAAATTAACTCAAGTTTCTAATATAGGTGAATTGATCTCAACTATTCACCTTCTCATCCAAAAGACTATAAATCTACCTTTTCTTCTTAATCCATGTAGTGTCGTAAATTGTCACCCTTGACAATTTCAACTAGGTTTAGATCCCCTTATGTGCCTAGACCTAATTATGCTTATAATTTTCCCATTACATATAATATTCAAAAAATTATAAGTGGAATTGAAAATAAGAATTTAATATTTAATACTGATGTTTAAGGCCCCAAAAAGGATAGGTCTGGACTAAGGCACCCAACACCCTTGTCCAACCTATTTTTGATAAATTTAAAATATGTCAGTGTTGGAATTTTAATATTTAAAAATCCAAAATCATTTTTCGGTTATTAGTATTTGATTCTTTGATAAATTTAAGAAATGCATGTAAATACAAGTCTTTTTCACCATTTGAAATCCTAGCATTTTTATTGAGAAAATTGAGCATCCTAAAATTAGTCAAGGGAATTCAAGGAAGAATTAGCATCATTGTTATAGTGCTTTCATCAACCAAGATCATGTTTGCAAGAAATTAGGAAGAAGGAATAAATTATGTGCAAGGAGCTATTCTGACCAATCATGCCAAATTATGAATTATTGAGTTATCCCCTACATGCTAGTTACACCAATTTATTATGTTTTGTGAACTAAACTTTTGTAAGTCTATCAAGAAATTAAGGCATCCATTGTTAGCAGGTTAAGGACAAAAATATAAGATACCACAGGGTACCAGAAGGAGTCTGCAGTACCAGGGTAATACACTAGTTTCTATTAAAAGTCATGTCCTTTCAAGGACATATATGTATATATGTCATATGTAATAGAATGATAGCATATGAGAGATAGATGCATGTGAATATAAGATAATACTTACCAAAGTAGAGACTAAACCCGCCCTTTTGTATTTGTTATATTATAATATATAGAAGTTACAAGGAGTATGTATGTGTCGTGGGTAAATGAGCATTTTCTTTTGATGATATGATATTATATATGATATTTTCCTTCTAGATTCTTACCACACATGCTTGTTTCTCTTAATGCATCCTCTGGGGTATAAATAAACTACACAAGGAGTATTGGGGTATAGATATCTAGACTGTATTCCCCCTCATTTCTCTTGCTAACATTGCTTCTATTATTGGGACCCTGGAGAGAATAGTAAAGAAATTAGAAGCATAAAAGAGTAAGAAAGATTGATAGAAAATTAAATTTTCATTAGACCCTAAGGGCTACCCTTGTAAGAGGGGGTAGGCCATTAGGGGATGAAGAATGAAAGGGGGGAGGATCTCAAAGATCCTTGAAAAGAGGTGACTGTTCAAAAGGCTCTTTCAAAATCATAATATAGGGGAAAAGGATAGAAGTTTGGACCAATGATACATATGGGAATATGAAAAAACAAAATGAAAAGAGAGATATCTGAAATCATCATATTAGGGATGAAAATGAGTACAAAAGAAAGGAAACTAAAAAAATAAAGGAAGGAGAAGAAAGGTACCATAGGAGAGAAAAAGAGCAAGTAGAGAAAATGACAAAGGAAATCCTAAAGAAATGAGTGGAGCATGTTGATGTGGGTGCAACCAATAATAGGAAGGGAAGAAGAAAAGAACTAAAAGCTAAGAATACTGCAAAGAAACAAAAGAAAAAGTGGTGGAACCTAATCACCATCTTGATGATTTTTTAACTAAACATATAATGAAATCAATCACTAATGAAAATACATAATTAAAAATTAAAATGTATGAAGAATAGACATCACCCCCAGACTAGGAGTCACCCTTTAAGCCAGATATAACACACATAGAGATAGACAAAGAAATAGAGGAAGGTAGACAACCTAAATTATGGACAACATACACAATACATTGGGACGTCATAAAAGGTAACAATCAATCCATTGAGTGGAGAATCAAAGAAGAACAAAATAACTGTGAAAGGAGATAAAGTGACAATGGATCTAGCTCCATATTAAATGATTAGAGAAGTGGTACTACAAGTCCAGAAGAAGGATCATCAAAATAGGACATGGCCATAATGAGGAATATGCCAGTCTTTGAAAAGGACACTAATAACACTGTAGAGCATATCTTCCTATTAGAAACCATATGGCAAAGTCAAAATGAACAAAGAGAAAGTACAAATCTATTTGATTTCATCGGTTCCTTAAGAGAAGAACCACTAAAATGGTATAAAAAAGCATACCCCCAGAACAATAAATCCTAGGATGAGGTAAAACAAACCTATCTAAAAAAATTTGACAGTTTAGAACTCTTGATGGAAGGAGTGAGCAAGCTAAGAGAATTATCACAGCAAGATGATGAGTCCATCGAATCCATCTTATAGTTTGAAAAAAGGTTCAAGGAAGTGGTCAAGGCTAGATGAACCACTAAATGACAAATAAAAAAGATAATGGTTCCTCTTCGCCATAACTCTAGAACTTAGAATGGCCTTGGATGACATAAATTTTATCTCATTTTCAAAATTAATTGTGTTGGCATGCGAGATAAAAGGTTAGTCATGGAGAAGGATGGAGAAGGAAAAAGAGAATATGAAAATGGAAAGACTATAGTTAGAAATGGACTAGTTGTGATTAAGACAAGAGTTTATGAAGCAAGAAATTAGTTCATAGAGGCCAAACATATAGTGTTCCTATTGCGGTAGAGAAGGCCACATCCATAACAAATGTTCAATGGAGATAGGGGATAAGAAGGAAAATATGCTAAGGGTAGACCTCAACATCATTAGAAAACCCAATTCTCTATATTGTATTGTTTGTGGAGAGTGGGATAGCCATAAAACAAAAGAATGTCTATCACAAAAATTTCAAATAAAAGATGAACCCAACTACGACCCAAAGATGGCATATGTGAAGGGATTGGGGGAAGGACCATTATACTCCCAGGACCATGGATATAGGGTCCCACCATGGAAAAACTAGAGAACTACTAATGCCATCTAAGGTCCAGGAGCCTACAGTGATAACAACCCATACCAAGGAGGAAGGGGAAATGAACACAAATGAGGAGGAAGAGATGGTGCTACCTACTTTAACTATGGTAAGCTAGGACACTTTTTCATGAAATGTTGGGGGGAAAAGAGAAAGTAATGTGGATTTTGTGGTGAATAATATCATGACACATTTAATTGTGAAAAAGCATGAGAACATTATAAAAATGCATAAGCATAGGGTCAAAAGGATAAGCAACAAGATTCAAACACCACAAGAGGGGCTCAAATCCTTCACAAAACACCCAAAGACCTAGAGGAAAGGACTAAATAGTGCTAGAAAACAAGAAAATATGAAGGATATATAATGAAAGGGGATAACATTGACGAATACTTCCTAGAGGATAGACCCAAGAAAAAGGGTAAAGCCATAGTAGTAACCAGGAAAGGCACAAATACTGGAAAGCTAATACAATGACCTCATAAGAAGAGGAAAGCTCTGAGGAGGAAGGGAAATTTCACCGTACAAAGAAACATCATGACCAAATAGTAAAAAAAACTAAAAGAGTGTTAGAGCAAGAACATGAGTAGGAAAAAGAGGAGAATAACTAATTTACATAACAAGAAGTAAAGGCTCTTAAGAAATTCACAAAATTAGCAAGTCAAGATGACCCGCTTACTAAATTAAAATGGTTTAACAAATATTGGAACAAAAGAAACATACTGCAAGTCAGAATGGTGGGAGAACATTAGAAAACAAGACCAATAATGATCAAGCTCCAGATCCACCATAAGAAGATTACTCAAGTAATGGTCAATCTAGGATCATATGTCAATTTGATTCCTAAAAGAATATGGGAACACTTGAGTAGAAAAACACTGGAACCAACCCCCTACAACATCAGTTTAGTGGATGGTATTAGAATGAAGATGTTGGGTACATGGAGAGAAGTAGAAGTTAATGTAAAATGGGTGAAATAGTTTGTAGATTTCGAGGTGGTCATGATGAATATTTTTTTTTATTCATTTGACACATTGTCAGGGTTAATATGGTTTGTAGATTCCCAAGGAATCATAGATACTTGAAAGGAGGAAATCTCCTTTGTGGATGATAAGAGAATAGTCCACATACACCTAGGAAAAAATTAAGAAGGATCCTATATAGAAGAAGTCAATATGGAAGAATTTGAGGACAATGACTAAACAATAAACACCATAACCATACCAGCCAACAAAATTTAGGAAGATCCCAATTCAAAGGGAGAACTTGAAGTACAAGACACAAAAGGAAGTACTAATAGTGAAATAGTGCTAGAAGCATGGGTATAAGATAACCAAGAAGTGTATTCTTAGAGAATATTTGGCTCTTGAATAATATTCATGATAAGAAAAATCCAACCAAAAGAAGGTAGTGTAGCACATGACATGTGAGGCACCACCAAGGACACAATAAAATGAGGAGAACTCTTGTATGATTTGTCATATTACTCAAGAGAGCTCTTATGGTCAACCGCCAGAGACATTTGCATTTAGTTGTAAAAACCCTCAAATCCAAACCACACTAACTAAAATAAAGGAAATTATTTTTAGTCCAATAGAAGAAGGTGAAACACCAATACCACAACCCTATTCCACACCATTGGAGGAAGTGGAAGTATATGAATATAATGACTGGATAGAATGGTAGGTAGTTGGATTGACAGAACATTGTTGTGCGGTACAGGATGACAAGGGGGAACACACACCAGAGATAGAAATTGGTTTGGGGGGGAGGGAAATAGAAGAATCTACCACCCCAAAACAAAAATATTACAATGAACTAATTAAAATAAAAGAAGCAAACATTTCCATAGAGGGAAATTCTAAACTAGCATGCATAGGTGATTATTGGGATGAAAAAGTAGTGGTGCAAACAATTAAAGCACTAATAGATTTCCAAGATCTTTTCCCTTGGAACTTTACTAAAATGAAAGGAATCAAGGAGGAAGTTGAAGTAATGAAAATTCAAATAAGAGAAGGCACAAAACTAGTCTGGAAGAGACTATATAGATTAAATCCTAATATGAAGAAGAGAGTAAAGAAAAAAATAGATGAGATGTTGGTTGTCGAGATCATCAAACTAGTAGATGATGCAAAATGGATAAGCCCAATGGTATTTCAAAAAAAAAAGACTAGAGAAATAAGTGTCTATGTTGGCTTTTGGGATTTAAATAAAGCCTGCATACATGACCCATTTCCCACACTGTTCACATAGTCATGCCATTTGGATTGAAGAATTCTCTAGTAGTATTCAGATGGATAATGGTCAATACTTTCAAAGACTTTATTCATGATTTTATTGAAGTCTACTTAGATGGTTGGATATTTTATGGCCTAGTGAAATACCATGTTCAGGTCCTCTGGATGATGCTAAACCAGTGTAGAAGCATGCAAAATTAATTGAACCTAAAGAAATGCAAATTTGTGGTACCATATGGGACACTTTTAGGCCACATTATATGCAAGGAAGGACTAATAGTAGACCCAATGAAAGTGGCTCTGATCCTAAATCTTCCACCACCAATGAATGCTCTAGAAGCCAAGACATTTTTAGCATACATAGGGTATCACAAGAAATTCATCAAGGGTTATGCTAGAATTGCAGCTCCACTAGAACAACTTCTAAAAAAGAAAACCAGTTGAAGCATCATATGGAATGAAGAAGCCCAAAAGGCCTTTGACACTTTGAAGCAAAAAATTGTAGAGGCACCAATCCTCATCTTTCCTGATTGGAATAACCCCTTCCATGTTCATGTTGATGCCTCTAGAATAGCAATAGGAGCAGTGCTCAACCAACCAAAGGGGAAAAAAGATCATCCTATAGATTTTTCTAGTAGGAAATTATCAACAACATAAAATAATTATACTACCATGAAGAGAGAAGCATTAGCAATGGTATACACCTTACAAAAGTATAAGCATTATTTACTATCTACAATGTTCACCTTCTTCATAGATCATGGACCTCTCAAATATCTACTCAACAAACTGGTAACCCACAATCAAATATCTAGATGGTTGTTACTATTCCAAGAATTTGACTTTAAGATAATGGTAAAACCTAGAAAGAACAACTAGGGACTGCATTACCTATCACAGATTGTGACAAGGGAAGAACTAGATGCACATGGGGAAGAGTTACCTAGTACACATTTGTTCTACATTATAGTGGTACTTGAAGAATTGGCAAATATTGCTATTTTTCTATCAACTGGGGAATTCCAAAAAGACATATCTTTGTAGGACAAATAATCATTAGTGCAGAGATCAACACCATATACATTGGTAGAGGAAGAGATACACCACGTGGGGGAAGATGATATCCTGAGAAGAGTTTTCTATAAACATGAAAGGAAACAAATTTTACAAGAGGCACATGGAGGAATCACTGGAGGGTATAATTCCAGAGAAACCACCATAAGATGGGTAAAATAGGTAAGTCTATGGTGGCCAATGTTACACAAGGATTCCAAAGAGTATGCAAAGGGGTGTGATATTTGTCAGATAGTAGGAAAATCTACCTTCTAGGATGAGATGCCCCTAAAATTGGTACAATCCTAAAATCCTTTTGAGAAATGAGAAATAAATTTCATCTAGGGCCAATTGACCCACCAACAAAGCACTCAAAATCTAGATTCATCATAACCGATGTAGAATATCTAATGAGATGGGTAGAAATAGGGGAATCTAAAGGCCTAATGGTTAGGACTCTATTACATCCATAACATAAATAAATCCAGAGTAGTCAAACTACGACAACTAGATGGTACACTCATAGATAGGCATGTTAATGGCACACACTTTGAAGCATTATCACTGAGTTCTAGTTTGAAAACATTAAACCATCAAAGATATAATGTACACCATGTACCATAGTCTCAAACTTACAAAAATTAAATATCAAAATACAAATACCACACATCAAATCAAAATAATGGCTCAAAAAACTTGCAATCAAGTAGAGCATTAAATACTCATATACCACTCCATATGTTACAACTCATACCCCACTAACCAAAATTTTATATAAGCCTAGATCCCTGCTTTAATCTTCACAAATGCAATTATAAGACAAGTGCACACTAAGTGCCTGCTGAGAAAGAAATTTTCCAAAACACCCTTTGAAAGATCCTCCCTGCACTAAAATGGTTGCTTTATAGCCATAAAGGTATATAAGAAGCCCATACCAGTATTCAAATGACTCCCATTCAAATCAATAAAAACTGACAAGGATGGGGCATTCTTAGAAGTACCACATAATTTCATCTACTTGGAGGATGTCTGAAAATACATCCATGAGCTGATAGCAGAAATTAACCATACCAACCTAGAAGATCTCCACCACCAACTATTGGAAGATGATGATAAAACCTACAAGATATAGTACATAGAGATTGGCCAAAAGAGTTTCGACATATGGAAAGATTACCCAAAATTTTGTGATGAGGAGGAATGGGTTCAAATCATTCTAAGTTGGGTGCACAACAAGTTTATATACATAGAAAATACATAAGAAAATAAAAAAAGAAGCCATACATGTTGTAACTAGGTTGAGAATGGTAGGAGGGATTCCAGCTAAAAAGGCCATTAAAAATAGTGAGGTAAAAAGGATAAACAGAGCAATATTTGATAGGAGAAGCCTGAGCTTGAAGGAAATAACCAACCTCTGAGTCTGGTATGCAGTAATGGGAAAAGCCTACAAGATATACTATGCCAACTAGGAAGACTTCACAAATGCCACCACCATTCACACCACATACCAAATGTTGGTAGAAGGAAAATAATTCAACTTATGTGAAGTCATGAGGGAACAACTATTGGAGAACCTCCAAAAAATCAAGAATACTAGGTATCACTTCTGATACGGTAACTCCTTATTTGTTTAATTTTCTATTTTCTGAATGAACTACCAA